>CM060970.1:13163203-13170703 GCA_030765045.1 Tenodera sinensis
TTTGGGCCGTAAAGGTCCTTAGCATGACTTCGTTCAGAAGGGATGTGAAGCCGGTGGTACCGTTTCGTAGATTTACGATATACCTATAAATGAAATTCAAACCTGATAAAGAGGCATCTAAACAAAATTGAGGGGTCTGTCACGCCCAGTATAGAATGGGATGTTGAGAACCACAACAGTCACATACCACTCATGACTAAAACAATCGATTTCAATTCATCTCTCTCTTCCTCTGCAAAGTCACATTTATTGTGTTCCCATACCGGCCTTTTTCCAGGCTGTCTGGTGTTTGCACTCCATTCATACATCAACCTCCTCATGCCGTTGACATATCTTCTATAATTGTAAGTTTTACTTCCATCCTATATCTAAATAGTTCATCTCTTATTCTTTCTCTTCTTGAAATCCTTGTTGATCATCTCAAACAATAAATTCCTGTTGCCAAAAATTATTTTTCAAAGAACTTTTTTTTCACAAAGTTCTTATCCATATAAAGTATGGACAACGAAATAAAGTCTTTAAAAGTAATTTTAAAACTGTTCTATGGTTTCATCCGCGTCTTTCTATGATAGCGGTAGGCGGCGATGAGCGCCAGGAAAACACTGCGAAGCCCGTGCGAACTTCTTTTGTTCTTTTGATAAGGGTTTTTTCTCGGGGTTTTCCCTTAGCTTCAGAGGAGAAATGCTGGGAAACTTTAACCTCTCTAGAAAACCGCTTCATTTGAGCATCATTTCATTCATAGTTCCATATGACCTATGACGTCAATTTGTGTGTGTGAACAGCAGAATTAAGAATAAAAGGTCGGTTAATACCAACTATGTCAAACATTTACAAGAAAATCTTGCACTTCAAGGTTCCCTTTACATGAAAAACATTTCGAAAATTTTGATTTTGTCAAAAAACGCTGTAACGATTTTGATTAAAGTATCATATATTTGAAATATTTTCGTGAGAAACGAAATAAATATTTTGAATTTTCTGGAAATAATCCCTGAAGTCCTGAAGACTTTTATAAACCGTAAGACACAAAATGTTTCTACAGAAAAAATATGGATCACTAAAGCACACAGTTTATATCAGACACTCTTTCCTGGACTTAACCATTTCGAGATATTCTTTATTATTGTTTTTAGTTTTCAGATACTTATAGTCTTCTCAAATAGGAAGTTGTTATTCTTTTTTTAAAGTATTAGCCACGTAAAGAAAATTTCAAAGCCTCAATATAGCGACCAGCTCTTAAAACATTTGACTATCACTTAAACTCTAGTGCGCTGAGATATTACAGAAAATTAGGAGTAAGATAATTTTTAAAAATGTTTATCTCAACTAACACGAAGAAGATATAGGAATAAGAGTTTGTAAGAATAGTTAGTACAAGAGTAGAGAAAGTCATGTGAGTGCAACACATCAAGTATATTTTAACTAGCAACTATTCAAAAGAGTTGGTCTCGGTTCTGAAAAATTCAGGTACAACGTAATTCAGGGTATTAACAACCACAACAATTTGTACCAATTTCGGAAAATTTAATTAATTTTCTTAAACTATTATAAATCGAATCTGAGCGAGTTGTTTCATGCAGACCACGAAGAAGCATGCTCAGCAGTAAAGAACGCACCTAAAATTGCAGTAATTGAAGACAATATGAACTTGCAGGAACAGATAAAGACACCCATAAAAGCAGCAGCTGCGACAATTACGAAAGTATCCAGAGCTAACAGGAAAATCACTGAGTGCGTTGTACTGGGAAACCCCAGGGGAAAAAAGACGAAAGAAACCAGAGCAGTAAGTTCAGCATCTTTATGACACAAAGTCTAAAAGCTTCTAAACAATAAACTGACACACGTCATCTTCATTATGTTAGTAACTAGGAAGCTATTGGTGATACTTAGCGTGAAGGATATTTAATTGTATGATTTGGTCATACTGTTTTAGAATGGAGGAGAAAGTTTATAACGAATTGCAACCATTGTTCCGTTAGATAATTAATTAGTGTTAACACGTGCTGAAGGAAACGGTGATCAGCTGGATTGGCTGTCGTGTAACCTTTCCTTGGCCGCCGAGTTCGCTACTTTACGCTTTTTAGTTTCTCTACCACGTTAGCTAGAAGTCGACACCAAGATTTCAATGGAAATGCATGTTTCGAGGGTTCCTTAATACAAAACACAAAAATGGAACGAATGTGCAATTTCTTGAAGTACGCTAATTTTTTAAAAAAAATGGTATTTGACTGAAAACGTACATTTTAAAGAGTTCTAATTTAGTTGTCGTCTCCTTAGACGGGAGACCCAGGTTCGACTTCCTGGAGGATCTGGTCCGGGGTCCCTGTGGGGCCAGTTGTACAGCAACACTGTACTGCACCCCTTGACAGAGGTGGGAGACGCTGATACAAAGGGCTCATGTACAATAGAGTTCACTAGTTTTACTAATTTTGTTCCCCTCCCACGCTGTAGTAACTTTCTGTCTATATTTAATCTTTTCAGAGTTAAAATTCAACCACCGAACGGGATATCTCAGACGGTAGCCTTTCTATCCCGCATTCAGGGGAACCCAGGTTCAAATCTCGTGAGTTCACCAACCTGAATGGTTTTCTTTCTTTCCTTATTTCTTTTCTTTGTTTTTACCCTTCGTGGCCTCCCTCCATCTGCAAGATTACTAATGTACTGTCACGTAAGCAGTTTTCCCTCGATGGAGAAAAAGGCGATATTTGTTGTTTTAAGTATATCCCAGTATCTTCCGTTGATATTAAAAGAAGCTTCTCTATATAATAGTGTACAACAGATAATCCTTCAATTTGAAAACTTACAAAAGGTGTTTGTAACGTATTATGACAAAATTACAATTCGACGAATTCCAGTCGTGATACCAATGTAACAAAATGACACAATCAGTCTAGTTACTTTTATATCACTTTATTTTCCTTCTAAACACACAGTATACAGTTTTTCACGATATTAGAATTCACAACTGTTTTCTTCTCATAACCTTGAGTCACTCCTTTATGTATCTCTTCACTTTCTCTGTCTCTCATCTAATGATACAATCACTCGACGCTCGTTAAAACCTCATTTCGACGCGACGACAGCTGTCTCACAATGACTGACACACTAACCTACTCATGTCTGTTCTTTTCGCCCCTTTATATACGTAGCATAGACCTTTCTCGACTTCTACAAACACGCCGGCCATCAGTCGAATGTTCCAGCAATCCTTTGTTAAGCGCCGCGCTAATTGTTGTTAATCACGTATGCACAGACAGTTGCGCGAGGCAGCCTCACCTTGAGCGCCTATGTTTGCTTGCGGGACTGGTATGTGGTGTGAAGTAGGTTATCCATTGCTGTCCTTTGTTGTGCGCCGCGCCCGGTATCACGTTTTTTTTAAATTCAATACTTAGTGATGAACGAAATTTGCTAGATTAACAAATGTAGGTAATCTTTAAGTCATTCTTTGTCCTTTAGGTTATTTTTAATGAATTTTAAGGTTGGAAAGTGTTCATTTTATTTAATATTCTCATGGCTAACGAGCTAGACAGGCTGCGGTGCGAATCGGAGTTACGTAGTAATGATAGTCCAATACATGGCTAGCATCGTATACCATCATGATAAAACTGTATCTTTTGTATGAATTCAACGGGGAATGTTGTAGGTATGCAAAACTTTATTCATAAAGGATAGGACTTTGCAGGCTATCCGCAGCTTATTCAAATATATTAAGCACGTGGTATTTTAATCAAAATTGCTTGAGCTATTTTGATAACAGTATAATTTTTCATACAAAGTGTAGTTTGGAGTGAAGGGTTTTCTTGAAAATCTTCGTCTCATATCCTTGTAAGTTGACAGAAACAGACAACCGAGGTAATAAGCAGAGAGTGTTTGGTTGATATGGCGGGTATCGAACCCCGGAGGTGCCAAGTGGAGCAGAGAAGACTCTGCCAGCTGGCACCCAAAGTTCAAAGACACCAATACATGCCTGAAGATGGGCGGGGGAGGGTTGAAGGACGGACAAGGGCACTCCCGCAACATTCCGGAGGCGGGTCATGTCCCCCATGGTCACTCTACCCCATGACATATCCTCCATTGTTGCGATCATCACGTCTCACGTACCCACCTACCGCGATTTCACATGACTTTCTTCACTCACTATACATACTTACAAAAGCTTAATCTTCTATCTCTTGTTAATATAGATGCAGATATTTATGTTTTGGGCCTTCAGCCGAATTTGTTACGAAAACATTATCACAAATGGAAAACAATTAGTCGTATTAATACCACATTTACTATTTTAGTACAGCAACTTTTAAGGATGGGTCATGAAGATGTTCAAGACAATGCACTACCTCTTAAACTACTATTTAAATAGATAAATGTTCAATATTTTCTATTTTCTTAGAAATAGGTCATAAGATGTTTATTAAAATACCATATTTTGAGATACTTTCATAACAAATTAAGTGCATATTTTAAATTTTCTGGTAATAGCCTCTGAAGTCGTCTTCATGCTGAATGACCTTTGGATAACTGGTAAACTGAGAGAAGTAAACAAGATCTTGCTGCAATTCCATTAAAGCACCAATTTATGTCAAAATTTAACTTTTTCCATTAACCATTTCCAGTTTTAGTTTTTGGTTTGAATTTTCAATATTTACAGTTTTAGTGAAGAGGAGAATTACACACACTCTCTCTCTCCCTCTCTTACTTAGTGATGCAAAGATTATGGAATTCGAAAGCCATCATATAACCATAAGCTTTAAAAGATTTGACTACTAGCCAGGCTGCCTCGCTCTACAGTTGTATACACGTGACTGTCAATAATCGAAGCGGCAGAAACAAAATGTGTTTCGAGAACGTTCACGAGACTTCTAACTCCGTGTGTTCGTGTGTGTGTGTGTGTGTGTGTGTGTGTGTGCGTGTGTGTGTGTGTGTGTGTGTGTGTGTGTGTGTGTGTGGAACGGGATAAAGGTCCATGTGACGTCATCCCCAGTATATAAGGAGGCCTGAGAAGAGGAGTGAGTTTTTGGAATTACATTTAAAGACACGAGTTGGTCAGCGTGTCAGTGAGTACTAGATAGCTGTGCATGTGCGTCACATCGTCATAGTGTATGAGAGACAGAGGAAGTGAAGAAAGACACTAAAGGGATTAAGCCAGGTTATCAGAAGTAAAAGTTGTGAGTTGTGATACCTCGAAACACTAGACTGTGCTAACGACGAGGACAAAACTGTGTATTTTTGTTAAATTTTAGAAAATAATAAAGTTATAGAAAAGTAAACGAACTGAATTTTGTCATTTTGTTACAATAATTTGTGCAGATGTTTATGTGAATTAACAAAAAGTAGATAGAAGACTAAATGTTTGTAACAATAGTCTCTTTAAGAATGAATACAGAAAGATATGTAAATATAACACCTAAGATTTCTTAAAAGTTCAGTCGATATTGAGTTATTTTTTGTGATGTATGAAATTTTAAGACCAGCATATACTTTGCACTTGTTGAATATTTTACTACCGGTGTTCCCTATGTTTGTCTCTCCAGTGGACAGAGGAATAACGAGAGTGGAGAGAGAAAGTGGTGTGAACGCAACACACATTATCATGTAAATATAAGTTGTGAGAGAAGGTGTCGGAGAGCCAGCCAACAGTTTTCACTCTCTGTCGGTAGAAAGCTCGGAGGTATAAGTTATCATCATCAGAACTGGAGCACAGGTTTTTGTACGGGCAATCACTCCGTGTGGCAACATGACGGAGGAAAGCCCGAGTCCTTATCATGTGTAACAGTCACAACAAACAGTCTCTTTCATATGAAACGCGACGGTGACACGCTGTAAAACACACAATAATAATAATAATAATAATAATAATAATAATAATAATAATAATAATAATAATAATAATAATAATAATAATAATGATGATGATGATGATGATGATGATGATGATGATGATGATGATGATGATGATGATGATAACAAAAACAACAACAGTAATAGTAATTGTTAGAACAACACTGTAACACACAAATCACTTGTTGCTTAGTCAGGTAGTAAGAAGATAGAAGAACAAGATATGTCTACTACAATCGAAGTTCTTTGATGAACTGTATACAATGATAATTAGGGCTAGGAAGTTCATGCATTTGCATGTTTTTTCATAGGGGTTAAAAATGTATGCTTTTACATTATGTGCACAAATTATGGAATTTTCAGTTATTTGGACATGATTTTATGGAGCATATAACTGCATATTTTCTTGATTTTTGATAAATGCATAATATTTCAATGTTATAGCCCCTATACAGCATATTTTAATGCTTTTTATGGGTTTTTATTATTTTTTTCTATCTGGATGATATTTTTCATATTGGTAGCATTTCTGAGACAATGATTCTTTCTCATTGGTATATAGATTTGTGTCCAGTACAAAGAGAATTTTTGTTAAATCTCCTAAAAGAATTAAGTTGTTTAGATCAACAGCACCTAATATCCGACTTCCTCCTGCACCAGTGTTAACTCGATGGGGAACATGGGTCGATGCAGTTTTATATTATACTGAGCACATAGAAATATCGAAGAGGTTGTTAATTCATTGGACTCGAAAGATGCTTCATCAATAGAAACTGTGCAAAATATTCCGCCAGGCACTGGGTTAAAAGAGGATCTTAGTTTCATATCTGCCCATTTTTCTTTCTTACCAACAGCCATAACGGCATTGGAAGCTGTAGGTTCTGCTTTGCATGAATCACTTACTGTCTCTGAAAAACAATATGTGATCTAAGTTCAGTTCCTGGTAGCATAGGACAAAAAGTGAAAGCGAAAGTGAATGATGTAATTTCAAAAAATTCTGGTTATAAACAGATGTGCGGTATTCGAGACATCCTCGAAAGAAAACCATCTGTCACACCAAGAGACTTGACTCTCTCTGTGAGACAGTTAGTATCATTTAAATATGCCCCGATAACATCTTGTGACGTGGAGAGAAGTTTTTCACGTTACAAAAGTGTTTTGCGAGACAACAGACGATGTTTTACAGTTGAAAATTTGTGTAAAATGTTGGTTGTGAACTACAATTTAGCAGTTAATACTAGCAGCGGGACCACTTCTGCTTCAAACTCTAAGGAATAAGGTAACTTTATTTATTATTTATACTAACTAGTCTTGTCCACTGCAAAGGGACATTAATTGTTTTAATTAAATAGTGCATATTTCTTGGCATATTTTCAAGTTTTTAAGAGCATATTTGCATGTATATTTCAGTGTTTTTTAGGGCATGAACTTCCGAGCCTAATGATAATAATGATAAATGATAATACTACCAATATACGATGGTATAAACTACTAGCTCTAGGATAACGTATTAACTATTTTTAGTTCGATTAAGATGTAGTTACGAACTAATCTCACTTCGGTCGTACTTTGTTAAATTCAGTACTGAAGAGTGGAACGTGGTTATGCGGTCTTCGCGACCAGCAGCCGCTAATTGTTATCACCTAGCTCCTCAATTTGTCC
>CM060970.1:13175703-13275703 GCA_030765045.1 Tenodera sinensis
ATCTGATGTGTTGCACTCACATGACTTTCTCTACTCTTGTGCTAACCATTCTTACAAACTCTTATTCCTATATCTTCATGTTGGTTGAGATAAACATTTGTACAATTTATCTTATTGCTTATTTCCTTGTAGGTACAAGGGGAATATGAGAATACAGTAGACTTTGAGTAGTATCCAAATCTTTTAAACCTTTCAAATTCCGTTCTCTTTGCACGGTAACAAAAAAAAAGTGAATAACAATGTTTCATTTGACAGAAGTATGTTCTCCAAAAGTCACACAAATATCAAAAAATATCTCCGAAATGGTTCACTTCACCCCCCCCCCCCCCAAAAAAAAAAATCTACATTTTTTATACAGTAATCTTTGGCCTGTCTCTTACAGTTTATCAGTTGTGCAAAAGTGATCCAGAGTGAACAGGACTTCATGGGCTATAGCCAGAAAATTCAAGATATACATTTCATTTGCCATAAAAATATCTCAGACATGTCATTGTTAGAGCCATTTTCAAAAAAATCAAAATTTTCTAAAACTTTTCCATGTAAGGGTAGTTTAGGGTGGAACAATTTTCTTCAAAATCTTCGTTAAATACCAACTTTGGTTTTTAAGCGACTTTTCGTTTTTGAGTTATGCTGTGCACAGACTAACCACACGTCAAAAACGAAAAAGTCAGTTAAAAACTAAAGTTGGTATTTAAGTTTCATATGTTTCAAGGATGCAACATGAAAATTTGGAAGAACATTCCTCCACCCTAAACTACCCTTTAGAAAATTTTTCGAAAATTTTGATTTTGTCGAAAATGGCTCTAACGATTTTACTGAAAATGCCATAGGTTTGAAATATTTTTATGGCAAACGAAATCTATGTTTTGAATTGTCTGGTTATAGCTTATGTAGCATAACTGGTAATCCGTAAGAGATAGACCAAATCTTACTACACAAAAATGTAGCTCTCGCTAAAACACACAATTTATGTCCAAATAAATTTTTGTGGATTTTTTTAGTGTTTAACGCCCGCTTTTACTACTATGGCACCGTAGTATTAGTTTATGTGTTACGTACGTATGAGTCAGAAGGTAGGTAGGTAAGTTTCCAGGCGTCACAAATAGACCCCATATACCAGTCAAACGCAGGTAAATAATAACTGACATTAAACAGAACACGAGTCTACATTCCTGAATCTGACTCATTTGCTTTCATTTTAATCTCAAGGAAGCCACTCCTTCAGTAACCTGTTATTTATTTATACTTACATTTTGCATACGCAACTAACTACTGAACTGTCGGAAAGATGTGGACGTGGGTTTTCACTCTCGCTTTGCGGAAAATGTTTCAGATCACAAGGAAAATGAAGTTTTCTAGGAAAAAGAAACTGATTTATTACATTCACATAGCTTTTTCTACTCACTTATTACTTTCCCTGCTGCATATATGAAGCAGGGGAAGTGTTGTGTTGTGTTGTCAATATCGAGGTTTCACCGGATGTTGCTAATGCTTAACCCATTCAAAACATTTTTGGTAGAAGTCGTTGGGTATAGGTATATTTTAGACACTGGTATATTGCAGATTCTAGTCTTGACCTCAACAAAATTGTCTTCCTCGGAGCAAGGTCAGGTGAATAGGGAGGATGTCTAAGTGTCTCAATTCCATTTTGCAGTAGGAATTCGGTGACAACTCGAGTTTTGAAGCAGGTGCAGAATGAACTTTCCCACCATTTTAGGTCGATTTTTTGCAATTACAGGCAATTGGGAATGTGTGTAAGATTCTCCGGCGATTGACATGCCCTTATGACACAATATCACCCTTATAATACCAGAATATTAAATAAGAGTTTTGTTTGCAGATAGGCAAGATGAGCAAATCGCTGCTGATCACTCTTTCTGTTTTGAACTTTATCACATCAGCATCATCCGCACCAACAGAGACAAGTTGACACACTTTTACACACAACAAATGTGATGATAGCGTGCTATTCTCCTCGCGAAAATTCCATAATAAGCAGTATACAAAAAGCCTCTTAAGGAAACTGCCCCTGTCCCTTCATACATACGCTCACTCTTGGAACCGAACTGGTGATTTCCTCATTGCCCAACTCCGTTTCCTTCTTCCCCCACCATTGGTTCTGCTGCAGCAACAATTGTACAGTCACAGCAAACATGTACGCGTTACTTTTGGACTGTACCTGTATGATTTTTAATAACATTATAGCATTCAATTATCTTTCTCCTTTCGCTGCTTAAAATCGTTATCATCGATTTCCCTGAACGGCTCAGTCAACTGCTGAACTGGGTTCTACTGCATAGCGCCCTATTGTGTACAAGAATGTTGAGCGACAGTATTTTGTTATTGCCACAAGGTTGTGGCAGTCGCCGCTGTAACCGAAATGTCTCTGAAGGTCGGTGGAAACAATAAAGCCGTGAAAGTTCTGTTCGCTTGGTTAAATCCACTCACCCAAGTGAGAAATCATTTCACGTCGCATTACGACCGATTGGTAAACGTGACGACATCCCACAGGACCCCCCGTCTTGTCAGACACACATAACACCCACTACTGTGTCGTCATTGTTAACACAGTCCAATTTTTATAGCATCCTTTGTGGGCAAGAAAGTCTTGACGTACCGTATGACTATTACAAGGGTGGCCACGGTGCAGACCATAGTCCATTCTAGTGCAGCTCCTCTAACATCCCATCCCGCTGTGTCACATCAAATGAAATCTTTCATATAAGAAATTG
The DNA here is from genome assembly GCA_030765045.1 of Tenodera sinensis. NCBI lineage: Eukaryota > Metazoa > Arthropoda > Insecta > Mantodea > Mantidae > Tenodera > Tenodera sinensis. The sequence continues at coordinate 13,178,436 of CM060970.1, forward strand.
GCCTGATGATATATCATGATATTGCTTTAAATTGACCTTGTAGATGTCAAACACATCAACTGAAATCTTTCATAGAAGAAATTGACCTGACGATATATCATGATATTGCTTTAAATTGACTCTGTAGATGTCAAAACACATCAACTGAAATCTTTCATACAAGAAATTGACCTGATGATATATCATAATATTGCTTTAAATTGACTCTGTAGATGTCAAAACACATCAACTGAAATATTTCATAGAAGAAATTGGTCTGATGATATATCATGATATTGCTTTAAATTGACTCTGTAGATGTCAAAACACGTCAACTGAAATCTTTCATAGAAGAAATTGGTCTGATGATATATCATGATATTGCTTTAAATTGACTCTATAGATGTCAAAACACATCAACTGAAATATTTCATAGAAGAAATTGGCCTGATGATATATCATAATATTGCTTTAAATTGACTCTGTAGATGTCAAAACACATCAACTGAAATCTTTCATAGAAGAAATTGGTCTGATGATATATCATGATATTGCTTTAAATTGACTCTGTAGATGTCAAAACACATCAACTGAAATCTTTCATAGAAGAAATTGGTCTGATGGTATATCCTGATATTGCTTTAAATTGACTCTGTAGATGTCAAAACACATCAACTGAAATCTTTCATAGAAGAAATTGACCTGATGATATATCATAATATTGCTTTAAATTGACTCTGTAGATGTCAAAACACATCAACTGAAATCTTTCATAGAAGAAATTGACCTGATGATATATCATGATATTGCTTTAAATTGACTCTGTAGATGTCAAAACACATCAACTGAAATCTTTCATAGAAGAAATTGGTCTGATCATATATCATGATATTGCTTTAAATTGACTCTGTAGATGTCAAAACATATCAACTGAAATCCTTCATAGAAGAAATTGACCTGATGATATATCATGATATTGCTTTAAATTGACTCTGTAGATGTCAAAACACATCAACTGAAATCTTTCATAGAAGAAATTGACCTGATGATATATCATGATATTGCTTTAAATTGACTCTGTAGATGTCAAACACATCAACTGAAATCTTTCATAGAAGAAATTGACCTGATGATATATCATGATATTGCTTTAAATTGACTCTGTAGATGTCAAAACACATCAACTGAAATCTTTCATAGAAGAAATTGACCTGATGATATATCATGATATTGCTTTAAATTGACTCTGTAGATGTCAAAACACATCAACTGAAATCTTTCATATAAGAAATTGACCTGATGATATATCATGATATTGCTTTAAATTGACTCTGTAGATGTCAAAACACATCAACTGAAATCTTTCATAGAAGAAATTGGCCTGATGATATATCATAATATTGCTTTAAATTGACTCTGTAGATGTCAAAACACATCAACTGAAATCTTTCATAGAAGAAATTGGCCTGATGATATATCATAATATTGCTTTAAATTGACTCTGTAGATGTCAAAACACATCAACTGAAATCTTTCATAGAAGAAATTGGCCTGATGATATATCATGATATTGCTTTAAATTGACTCTGTAGATGTCAAAACACATCAACTGAAATCTTTCATATAAGAAATTGACCTGATGATATATCATGATATTGCTTTAAATTGACTCTGTAGATGTCAAAACACATCAACTGAAATCTTTCATAGAAGAAATTGACCTGATGATATATCATGATATTGCTTTAAATTGACTCTGTAGATGTCAAAACACATCAACTGAAATCTTTCATAGAAGAAATTGACCTGATGATATATCATGATATTGCTTTAAATTGACTCTGTAGATGTCAAAACACATCAACTGAAATCTTTCATAGAAGAAATTGACCTGATGATATATCATGATATTGCTTTAAATTGACTCTATAGATGTCAAAACACATCAACTGAAATCTTTCATAGAAGAAATTGGCCTGATGATATATCATGATATTGCTTTAAATTGACTCTGAAGATGCCAAACACATCAACTGAAATCTTTCATAGAAGAAATTGGCCTGATGATATATCATAATATTGCTTTAAATTGACTCTGTAGATGTCAAAACACATCAACTGAAATCTTTCATAGAAGAAATTGACCTGATGATATATCATGATATTGCTTTAAATTGACTCTGTAGATGTCAAAACACATCAACTGAAATCTTTCATAGAAGAAATTGACCTGATGATATATCATGATATTGCTTTAAATTGACTCTGTAGATGTCAAAACACATCAACTGAAATCTTTCATAGAAGAAATTGGCCTGATGATATATCATGATATTGCTTTAAATTGACTCTGTAGATGTCAAAACACATCAACTGAAATCTTTCATAGAAGAAATTGGCCTGATGATATATCATGATATTGCTTTAAATTGACTCTGTAGATGTCAAAACACATCAACTGAAATCTTTCATAGAAGAAATTGACCTGATGATATATCATGATATTGCTTTAAATTGACTCTGTAGATGTCAAAACACATCAACTGAAATCTTTCATAGAAGAAATTGGCCTGATGATATATCATGATATTGCTTTAAATTGACTCTGTAGATGTCAAAACACATCAACTGAAATCTTTCATAGAAGAAATTGGCCTGATGATATATCATGATATTGCTTTAAATTGACTCTGTAGATGTCAAAACACATCAACTGAAATCTTTCATAGAAGAAATTGACCTGATGATATATCATGATATTGCTTTAAATTGACTCTATAGATGTCAAAACACATCAACTGAAATCTTTCATAGAAGAAATTGGCCTGATGATATATCATGATATTGCTTTAAATTGACTCTGAAGATGCCAAACACATCAACTGAAATCTTTCATAGAAGAAATTGGCCTGATGATATATCATAATATTGCTTTAAATTGACTCTGTAGATGTCAAAACACATCAACTGAAATCTTTCATAGAAGAAATTGACCTGATGATATATCATGATATTGCTTTAAATTGACTCTGTAGATGTCAAAACACATCAACTGAAATCTTTCATAGAAGAAATTGACCTGATGATATATCATGATATTGCTTTAAATTGACTCTGTAGATGTCAAAACACATCAACTGAAATCTTTCATAGAAGAAATTGGCCTGATGATATATCATGATATTGCTTTAAATTGACTCTGTAGATGTCAAAACACATCAACTGAAATCTTTCATAGAAGAAATTGGCCTGATGATATATCATGATATTGCTTTAAATTGACTCTGTAGATGTCAAAACACATCAACTGAAATCTTTCATAGAAGAAATTGACCTGATGATATATCATGATATTGCTTTAAATTGACTCTGTAGATGTCAAAACACATCAACTGAAATCTTTCATAGAAGAAATTGGCCTGATGATATATCATGATATTGCTTTAAATTGACTCTGTAGATGTCAAAACACATCAACTGAAATCTTTCATAGAAGAAATTGGCCTGATGATATATCATGATATTGCTTTAAATTGACTCTGTAGATGTCAAAACACATCAACTGAAATCTTTCATAGAAGAAATTGGCCTGATGATATATCATGATATTGCTTTAAATTGACTCTGTAGATGTCAAAACACATCAACTGAAATCTTTCATAGAAGAAATTGACCTGATGATATATCATGATATTGCTTTAAATTGACTCTGTAGATGTCAAAACACATCAACTGAAATCTTTCATAGAAGAAATTGGCCTGATGATATATCATGATATTGCTTTAAATTGACTCTGTAGATGTCAAAACACATCAACTGAAATCTTTCATAGAAGAAATTGGCCTGATGATATATCATGATATTGCTTTAAATTGACTCTGTAGATGTCAAAACACATCAACTGAAATCTTTCATAGAAGAAATTGGCCTGATGATATATCATGATATTGCTTTAAATTGACTCTGTAGATGTCAAAACACATCAACTGAAATCTTTCATAGAAGAAATTGGCCTGATGATATATCATGATATTGCTTTAAATTGACTCTGTGGATGTCAAAACACATCAACTGAAATCTTTCATAGAAGAAATTGACCTGATGATATATCATGATATTGCTTTAAATTGACTCTGTAGATGGCAAAACACATTAAATGAAATCTTTCATAGAAGAAATTGGCCTGATGATATATCATGATATTGCTTTAAATTCACTCTGTAGATGTCAAAACACATCAACTGAAATCTTTCATAGAAGAAATTGGCCTGATGATGTATCATGATATTGCTTTAAATTCACTCTGTAGATGTAAAAATATAGAGATATTCAAGTGAGTCATTGTATTCAATATTTAAATCCATTAAATCAAAGTATCGAGGTGGTTTAAGTGTTGGCCATGTGAGTGTGAAATGTTTTATTTAGTCACCAAAAAGATTTCTAGCAGTTTTCATCCCAAATAAACAACCGAAAATGTGTCATGTAAGTTATATTGTATAAAAATGATCAGTAAATCATGGACATCTACACCTAAATATTTGGCAATATAAAATATTATAAGGTTCTAAGTTGGAAGGGTAGAATTTTTCAGTATGATCCTATCTTAGCTGATTGACTGACCAAGTGTTTACTCTCCTGGTGTGTAGAAGTTACAACTCGCAGGACTTGCAAGTTAGCGCCTGGGAAAGTTGCAATCTCAGCAGGCTAAAGAACAGGTGCTGATAAGAGCGTGGCCGCTTTATCTGATAAACCTGTAGATCAGCCATGTCCAAACGGCGATACTTCCCCCATGACATGTATTTGGAGAGGAGTAAATCAATCTCTGCACTGTCAAGTGGCAATGTTATGCTAAATTACGAGTAAACATTGTATATAAGAAAGGCAAGACCAACAATTTTTAAGATACGTTATATAATAATCTTCAATAAATAATAGTAAATTAGCTTTCAAATTCAGTAAATTCAGAAATACGATGATGGACCACTTGGTGGAATGTATGTATGTCGGGAGAACCCGAAGAAAACCGCCCAGACGCCACTTTGTGCATCACAAACCCCCAATATTGTACAAGTCTGCGAGGGTGAGAACTAAGCCCTCGGGCCGGGTTCGGACCTTATTTGAAAAATTTTTGTCGGGCTCTAGCCGGGCCCAGACATGAAAAGCAGGGGGTAAAAAATAGTTTATATTTTTTGTCATCTGTGTTGGAATTCCAAGAATAGGACAATTATCCCCGAATTTCTTTGCTAGAAATTCTATATTATTATTCTGCTGACACATCTGCGTAAAATAAAATTACACGCCCGGGCCCGGGGCAGATGGTACATTGTAACCACTTCTCGAACAGGGCCGGGCGGAACCTAACAATGTCACCCCGTACAGAGCTCTACAATACGCTCTCTTGAAATTAAACAGATCCACCTTCGTAAGGGACAAGCACTCGTATTTTGACCACTTGACCACGGCACCGCCTTTGCGTTTCTATGGTTTTTATTTTAGTTTGCAACACCGAAATTATATGATATTCTCTTCAAGGTTTGTTGCTTATTTCGGCTCCCAAATGTGAGGTATTTTGACCACCCCTGTACTGTTGCATACTTCCACTGCTCACATTGTTTAGGTTAAAAAGTTTTACTGTTGTTAGTTCAGAAGGCAGGAAACGGCGCTGCGCAAGGGGAAATCTACCTAAACACTTTGTTCTAGTTAAAACCCACATCTCTGCTGAGGGCCATTTTCTCCAAAATGGTTTAAACGTGATATACATTAAACCGGTTTCACATCAACAATCGATTTAAACTAACGTCTGTTTTCTCCAAATATTTTGTGGGAGATCGTAAATTTACTTTCCCTACTATTTATCTATGAAGTATTGCATTCCATCTAAAAAATTCGATATCGAAATTTCACCGGAAATAGGTATATGTTTTGGGACCCACAGAAATTAAAAAATCGAATGTGTTGCACTCACATGACTTTCTCTACTCTTGTACTAACCATTCTTACAAACTCTTATTCCCAAATCTTCTTCGTGTTAATTGAGACAAACATTTGTACAAATTATCTTATTGCTTATTTCCTTGTAGGTACAAGGGGACTATTAGAATACAGTAGGTTTTGAGCGATAGTCAAATGTTTTAAAGCTTTGAGATCCCGTTCTCTTTGTACGCTTAACATATAAAAAGTGTGCAATGATGTTGCATTTCACCAGTTTCAAGTTTTCCGAAACTGACACACATAACAAGGAATATATCCGAAATGCTTCACTCTACAAAAAAAAAAAATTATTCAGACATAAATTGTATGTTTTAGTGAATCTACATTTTTTGTATGGTAAGATTTGGTCTATCTTTTCCGGTTTACGAGTTATTCAAAAGTAGTCCACAGTAAACAGAACTACACAGACTACAGCCAGAAAATTCAAAATATAAATTTAATTTGTCATACAAATATCCTAAAACATATGATATTTTAATCAAAATCGTTAGAGCCATTTTCAAGAAAATCAAAATTTTGGAAAAATTTTCATGTAAAGGGTAGTTTAGGGTGGGGCTATTTTCTTCAAAATCTTCGTGTCGCATCCTTGAAAGACATTAAACTTGAATGCCAATTTTGTTTTTAACCGACTTTTCGTTTTTGAGTTATGCGGCTCACAGACTCACACACACACACACACACACACACACACACACACACACACACACACACACACACACACACACACACACACACACACACACACACACACGGACCTTTTTCTAACAATGGTCTTTTTTTGGATTCAGGGGGTCTCAAAACATATATTTCTGATGAAATCTCGACATCGAATTTTTGGGTGGAATAGAATACTTCCTTCTACTTAACAATGGAGAAAATAAAAATGCGTATTTTTTAGAAAAAGGTTGGTGTGTGTATGTGCGTGCGCGCGCGCGCGTGTGAACAGTATAACCCAAAAGCGAAACGTCTCTTAAATACCAAACTTGATATTTAAGTTCAGTATCGTCCAAGGATGCGACACTTAGATTTTGAAGAAAATCTTCACAACCCTAGACTACTCTTAACATGGAGCATTTTTCGAAAATTTTTACTTTCTAAAAAGCGATTCTAACAATTTTGGCTAAAATACCACATGTTTAAGATATCTTAATGACAAATAAATTGCATACTTTGAGATTTCTGGGAGTATCCTCTGAAGGTCTCTTCTGAACTACTTCATATTAACTGGTAAACCACAAAGCAAACAAAATCTTAGGTCAAAAAGTTACATCTCGTAAAAATACACAATTTATGTTGTTTTTTTCACTTAACCACTTTCAAGATATTCTTTATTATAAGTTTGCATTTTCCAGCACTTGTACTTTTTTAAATAGGAAGTCGTCGCTCTTTTGTTTTCATCTCTCTCTTTTGTCGGGGCTCTAATGACGTAGCTGTCGACGGGCCCTTAAACCCTAATCACTCACTCACTCACTCACTCACTCACACACTCACTCACTCTCTTTTGTCTCGGCCATGCATAGAGAACATTTCAAAGCTCTCACATAACAGAATTTTAATGAAATAAGTGTTAATTCTTGCTTTGCTGTTCAATGTGGAAATACGCTAGTATTTCACTGTTGGACTTGGTTAGTGTGATCAGAGAAAAGAAAGTATATTATGAAAGGCATTGCACAGGCTCGAAGCTGTTAGCCACAGAGTGACAGTGGATGAAGGTTTCAAAGCAATACAGGTAAGAAAGATAAATTCATATTCAAATCTTAAGTCCAATTGCGTCACTGCCCATGAGCAATTGCTCCAAAGTTAAAGTCGCCGATATGACCTTACATGTTTACAGTTCGTTTAAAAATGGAACATTAAAAAACACAAAATCTTTTGTTTTTATGTTGCTTTGGGTTTTGTGAAACAACGTGAATCAACATCAACAGATATTATCAGACAGTGGCGTGATATACCTGTCCGCACGTTAAGAAAAATTACTAATTTAACGATATAGTCACAAGTAATATACGAATTCTGACTTAACCGATAAACTCTCAAGCGAAGCGAGAGCCAGATCATCGAATTATATTTATCTGGACTCTTTCATAAATATAATATGAATTTAAATGCTATATCTGACGAGAAAATGTTAAATTAGATAAAAGGTAACCTAAAATATATTCATTACGATTACCGACATACTCAGCTCTGTCAACTGAGGAAAACAAACCCAAAAATTATATGCATTTCGTTCTTCTCTTGTTGTTATAACAGAAAACCAGTTTTTAATGTTAAATAAATTTCAAATAACCTTTCTTCTGGAAAAATACATTAATTAGTAAAATAAGAATTATTAAAAACCAGTTGTCAAATTGAAATGGAGTGGTATTTGGTTGTTAATCTATTTTCAGCGATTTACGGGATACAGTTGGCGACACTGACTAAATAACCCTAGTGATAATTTGTACAAAACAACAGAATGACCAGGTGATAATTCGTATATGATAACATGTGTGTAATAGTTGGTGAATATTATTATATGTAGTTACCACAAGTTGCAATAACATACCTGTAAGTGGGACGCTCGAGTTCTGGGAAGCGGCCAGTGAACCTGTAATCAAGGAATCAACATTATTTCTGCTTTCTTTTCCTCATATTCTCATGTGTTTGAAAGGTCACGACGTAGTGACCCCTACCGATTGAGTTACTGCTTGCCTGACCTCACAACTCCACAACGTGTTGACACCGCAGGGTCAGCATTTGACCTAACACTTAATGGACACCCGTAAACTGACTGGTCCGCTCCCAAAAGAATGTGCAATGGTTCCTACTTAAAAATACACTCAAGGTCCACTTCCTCCACATCATTTTCTCTACCCACACTTCTATTTATCTACATACATAAACCGAGCGGTTGTGACCCTCATTCGGGAGGTTGTGGTTCGATTCCCGTGGCTGAACTTCCTGACCTATGGCGTTTTTCGGGCGGTTTCCCCGGAAATGGGAAAGATAATTGCATCTTCCAAACTTGCTGTCCCTGCATTTCTCCTCACTTCGCCCTTAATCTGCTTGGTTCTTTCAGGGTTGGCCTATGTCAGGTTTCTTGGGCGTTGCATGGCAATAAAAAGGATGTTCTCTGTAAACTTCCGTCCTCAAAGCTTCCCTGGGAGACGTGCAAGTCTCCAGTGAGAGAGGGTGCCGGTTGTACTAAACGGCACCGGGCAGCTACAATCTGGAGCTGTTATGGAACCTGCCCTCTACTCTGTCGAGGCTCCTGGATCGGCCAACCTCTGTCTCCTCTCTCCTCACTCCTACCTCCCTTGTATAAAAGGCCACATCGGCCGAGGTGCCAAAGTCCTCCTCTGCTGACCTCACTTTAGCTATTGTAAAAGGTAAAGAGTATACACGCAAGGTAACACTGCGATCTCCACACAGATCTACTGCGGCTAACACCTAGCAGTACCGAGCGGTTGGCCCAGGCGGTAATGTCTGTGACCCGCATTCGGGAGGTCGTGGGTTCGATTGCCGCGGGCAATCTTCCTGACCTTGGATTTTTTAGGGGTTCTTTCCCGGGTCACCCAGACGAATGCTGGGAATAATATTTACCTTACATCTCTCGGATCACGCACTTTCATTTCATTCTCTCTATCCGGTCTTTCCAAGTGATAATAGTCGGCGAGGTCACCGGTAGCACGTGGTGCGGTGGAGCTTGCGGTCTGGAAATAAGGTGTTCGACTGAGGAGAGGCGCTGCGGTCGGCTAGCCGCCCGCCAGAGGGACTGGCTCATCAGCCGGACCTGACTGGTAGCGCGCTCTCTGTGGCGATCTGAAACTCACTCCGGCTGAAGAAGTGCCTGCATCTGTTAGGAATCCACCGAAGTAGTCCTGCTGGTGATGCGTTCTGACCGTCCGTAGGCAACTTTCATCTCATCGTTCTTCCCGGGGTCTGACGCATAATAAGCTATCGCCTGACGTGTCGGAATCACCACCGTGACAGACAAGTCAAGAACACTCACCAGGAGGAAGAGATGAAGTGAGGGAACACAGGGTCGCAGACAGACGGACACAGTGATGCACGGAAGTCCCTAACAAGTACTAAAATCTCTTCATTCCGATACTAGGTCCCGCAACCACCATCACTACAGATCCGGTGTTGTACAAGCATCCCCGCCCATCAGGGGGACAGCGACCATACAATGACACCTAGCACCGAGAACAGTAGTTACAATCGCTATCTACGTATAATAAATAGAGGATTACTGTATTTTTTTTTTCTGACGTTCAATACTGAGATTTCACCGAAAAATAAACATGTTATTTAATTTGAGTTAGCCACTTTCTGGCGAGTTTCAATTCAAAATTTGGTGAATTGTTGGTAACATAGCTGGCAACGTGGAGTCCAATTGTCCCAGTTCTAGCCTGGTGGACAGAAAATAGATGCTAACAATGCTGTAGATAATTTTAACGGCAGCTTCTCAAGAGGTCAACTCGTGACGACTTTTAATTCAGAACTTGGTGACTTTTTGTTAATATAGTTGGCAACACTCTCAACGTGGAGTACTATGGACAGAGAGTAGAGGGGTCAAGTCGTGGCGACTTTCGGAACCAATTGATCTGTTACGGTGTGCACATGTTTGTCACATTTCCCGGATCTGTGGGCACGGATCGCTGAGAACAATACTTCACCCTTTTTACCTTGACCAACTCACTCAAGGAAAGATGCACTTTCCTGCAAGAAAACTTCGTCCGTCTTCTTTACACTTTGGTCGTTAAAAGTCACCAATTACGTGTTGAAATATTACATCTCTTAAGGTTATGTATGACTGAAAATTTGAAAGTTTGAACTCATAACGCTATCTTTTTAAATTTATATCATAGGTGTAATGTAATAAAAACATGTTACAGCCTAAATTTAATCTAGTTTCCTCTAATAGTTTAGAAATTACGAGCAATATTGTGTATATTTTTTTACGTCACTGAAAGAGTCCCTCGCGGAAAAATTTTGGTCTACTATTTTAACCCTAGGTTCAAAATACGTCCACTTTTTAAAACTGTCATATATTTGTCTGTGTCTCTTCAGCTTAGGCTCCAAATTTTTGTTATATTACACTCTTTCACCTAAAATTGTAATTTTTGTGTTTGAAACTTAAATAAAAAGATATGATATTTATGTATGTCTTGTTAATATGTATATAAAAATCTGATATGCTGTACTCACATGACTTTCTCAATTCTTGTACTAACCATTCGTACAAACTCTTATTCCTATATAGAGTTATTATAGCATTATATAGAGTTTTGATAAACAATTTGTAGAATATGTGTATAAACACACATACACACACACACACACACACACACACACACACACAAATAAATGGTGTGACGTAAGTGTACATACATACACCAGACTTTAGTACGAACAAAATACAACGCAGAATGCTAAATGTACCTAAATTGCTACGAACTTCGTTACTCCAAACCTTATTTTTCGTTGTGAATGGCCCCGTTAATTTAGCGCTAACCTGTTACGCTTATTTTTCAAGCAATATGTCATTATTTCAGAACATTAACCTTTTCTCTAAGCTAGCAGGTTTACCAACAGCATTTAGCTGTGTGTAAGAAGAAGATTGGCGATTGTCTTCTGTAAACTTCCAGTATTTTTCGTTATCCACGCTTCCAGTCAAATTACGTTTATATAACCGTGCCTTAATGTTAAAATAAATGTAACTGCTTAGTGAAATTTGTGGATAGTATCATGACTTCAGACATTGATTTATTTGACAAAAATTTAAGGTATATTTCTGCAAATCACGGTAATTATTTAAAACTGATTTGTATAAAGACAGGGCCATTTCCTGAAATCGCCTTTGGCGTTGCCGAGTGCAGAAAAAACTAGCTAAAACAGTTTTCATGTTGGAACACGCAAGACTGAAGAATTTAAGTTGTCTGCCCGAGGCAAAGGACTGTCTGAGCATTTAACGTTATATGTAAATTATGGGTAAGTTGCGGAAATAGGAACTGAGGTGATAAATCGCCGCCAGTAAGATAAACAAGTAAATTAAGTGCACGCATTACATGGTCGCGAAGTCCTGCTGCGTAAAACACGCATGCGATCTGTAAATAAGCTAGAGTTGTAGCCAAATTAACGGAAAAAGAGCCATCATTTGAATACATCTACAACTGAGTGCGTAACGCTTAGGTTGTCGGTCTGGGTGACCCAGTTGGTTAGACGCTGGCCTACTGTTCCCAAGGTCGCGGGTTCAAATCCGGCCCAGGCCGATGGTTTTTAAGTGTGCTTAAAAACGACAGCTCCATGCCAGTAGATTTACTGACATGTAAAAGAACTCCTGCGGGACAAAATTCCGGCACACCGGCGACGCTGATGTGATCCTGGCAATTGACAGCGTCGTTAAACAACAAAATAATAATTTTGTAACGCTTAGGAGATCCCGGACTCGAACCCGGTAACCGAAAAATCGGACCAAATACTTTTTCGCGGTTTTCTTTGACCACTGGACGAATGCTGGGTTGGTTACTTTCCTTTTCGCCACTTTCCGTCACTCTGTTTCATTTCACCATAATTTAATCCAGTGTTATCCAGGGTCGGCGAGGGAGCGAGTGTGGTATAGCTCTCTGGTGGAACTTGCGCTCTGGACGTAGGGGCGGCACTATGGCACTATGTCCCCGCGGAGGGACCGTGTCAGCCCCATGAAGAAACCTCTTAGCTCCTCCCGAAACGGACTTGTTCGGGTTGGGTTGTACTCGGAGGGCAGTGGTTCCCGACACCTATTGGTAATTACACACGTCTGGGGAAGTTCATGCATAATTCTGAGACGCCCCAGTGTTCCCCCACATTAACCGGAAGACCTAGACATTGTTGTCCCCAGCGAGGTTTCGCTACTCTTTCCGAATGAGTTGAAGTCCTCCGTGATCTAGGGGTAACATGCTGGTCTCTGATTCCCAAGGACGGGGGTTCAAACGCGACTGAGGACGATGGATTTTTTCAGGCATAAAAGTTCTAAACATAGCTTCCTTCGGAATGGAAGTAAAGCTGGTGGTCCCGTATCGTAGATTTACGGCATGTAAAGAAACCTTAAGTCTGATAAAGAGGCCTCTGAGCAAAATTAATCGGTCAATAAATAAAAACTCAAATTTCAATTTCAATTGGTAGTAAAAAATAAAATAAAAATAATACCTCAGGCAAACCTGAACTTGTTGATCTACATATAACTGCTACATTTCCATGGCGAATTCAATACGTATTGAGTACATTTTCATTTCCGCGTTTCCATGTTGAATTCAATCCGGAATGAGATCGCTTTGCATACGCAAGGCCCAAACAGAAATAATTAAAGCTTTTACGTTGGTCACTTGGTTTATGTTGGAGAACATGTAGAAATATGTTTTCTGCGTATTTTAAGTAGGTTTTGAGGTTAGTGAATGTTTTTAAGAAGAATATAGGTATTGTGAGATTTTAGAAACAATAAAAGTGGCTTTGTTGTGCTCTATTACACCACTTTTCACTAAGAAAACAAAATGACGAGCGTGCTGAGTGTTACAAGGAGTGCAGTAGAAGTTAGCATCTTAGTTGCATTCAAATCGATCGGTGTTTCCATGCAACACAATTTCGATCCGATCCCACGAAATAAGCAGATCGGCTCCAGTGATTATATATATGGAATAGAACCCTTAGTAAGCTTCTCTTCAGTAGCTATGAAACCACGAGGTCAGTTTTTGGGCAATATTACATTTATTGTCAATTTATAATTCGAATAAAATGTTGTAAATTCCTTGTTATACTAGTGTTGAAAATTAGCATATTCACTGTCGCTCATGCGCTAAATTTCATTCATGTCACAGTTTTATTATAATATACATATAATTTTCAACTTTCCTCTCACAAAGTAACAATGAAGAACTTTGTTTTCCAAAACACACTGATTTAAACTCTAATGTGTAGGGAACAACAACAACAACAACAACAATAATAATAATAATAATAATAATAATAATAATAATAATAATAATAATAATAATAATAATAATAATAATAATAATACGCAAGATTATGAATATGGTAGTTATTTTCCTAGGATTGTGTAATAAACCCTGATTACTTTTTAGTACGTAATGCACTATCCCGATGAAAACTGTGTTAAAAATTAAACAGAAACACCTGGTTACCTTAGGAGTGTTGTATGGAACTGATGCTATCCCTTCAAGAGCCTAGAACACACACCCATCTTCCCCTTTTAGGAGATTTTCCTGTCTAGCAAAAGTGATCGCGTAATAACAAACATGGCGTCTTCCCGCTAATGTGATCATGCGTACTGCGGACTGCCAACCCAAATGAGGAAGCAAAACGCGCTGGATTGGCAATGTTTTGACATGTTCTTATTGTTTCCCGCTGATTACTATGTGCATAGAACTAAAATTATTGGTGTTAGCGAGTACAAATAACAAAAACAACAATTTTGTAGAGCTAACCTAAACAAACGCAACCATAACGTCACTTCCAACTCGTTTTATGAGTTTAGTATAACTGATATTAGCGAATGCAGTAAATGAACCCATATATTGGCAGTTGTATTTGCAGAACAGCTTGAAGGAGAAATTGCCACTGTAGAGAAAGTGTGAATTGACGTTGGGGTTCTTGAGATGATGAGTAAGATGTTGCAAATCGTTTTGAGTACCTAAGTGATGTAATATTGTTTTGTTGTAGGGCCGGAGGACCAACCGGGCCTTGACCCCCTCCCCTCCAGCGGCCCTGAAGCTTCAAGGGCCCCAAACACAGTACAACTATGCGGCTTGGGAACTTTACAGGTAAGCAAAAGTGGTATTTTTCATTTAGAGCGAGAAAACCTCCTATAAAAGAGGGTCATTTAAATAGCTCACGGAATGACCCACAGATTGCAGCAGCATTCCCGTATTGAATATATACCAATTGAACATATTTGTAGTACACTTGAAAATATGGTCAGAAAACATTAAATACAAAGTAAGACGATTCAGAAACAATATCTACAACAAGAATGGCAACATATTGCACCATAGTCTCAGAGATTACCAAAAAACTGATTCATTCCACACCAAAGAGGTTAACGAAGTGATACATAGAAAAGAAATGCCTACAAAGTATTAACATTGTAGTTAAATTTATGTAAATTGTTATTTTCTTTGAATGTATGAATGCATTTTCCCCCTTGCACGAAGCCAGCTAGTACAAAACTTTTATTTGCCTTTAGCAGAAGACTAATTTAGTTTATACATACTGAATCGCGAGGAAACCCCGTACTGTTAGATTATCAAATAACATCTCTGGTTTTGACCTTTAGTCCCAATAAATAAAGTTATTTTACATAAGCAACGGTGTATGAATACTTTTTCCATGACAGTCTTCGGTACGACCCGCCTTCATATGCGTTTAACTTTTCCACTTAGGTTAGCTATTAATCAACGTAAGGTTATATAACACGCTAAGCCTAATCTAACCTCCCACGAATCACAAACAGTTACATAAATAGTCACAGCGTCGTTAAGGAATGCACAGTCGGTTTAGTCTACATTAGGTGGTATAGTACGTGATCTATTTGTGGGAAAGAGGAAAAAAAGCAATCAACACACTTTAGTATTAGGCACCAATCGCAATATCGGTACTGGCTATACCGTATCTTGCTGCATGTGAAACAGAAGTTAGGTCATTTACATGCGGAAGACTGGCGCTGTGTTCCAATTAACCCAGATAACTACGTGCACAGTTCAGGAATTGACATGACATCCAAATTTGGTGTTATAGACCGGTTCGTGGTTGTAAACGTTCGCTCGCGTATCTGCACTCTGCGTGAAACCGGTGCATTTATTTGTCACCAGCATGGCCAGTCCATACAACTTATGGTGTATGTTACATTCAGATGATTTTCCCTACTCACTATCGTATATATATACAGCTTCTACAAACAATCCTATGCAAATATAACCTTATTAGACGTCTCGCTGTAGGAAACAAGGGAAATATCGAGAGTCAGATGTTTAAAAGCGTGCCGATATATGCTGGCCTTGAAATTCCAAACGCTTTTCATGACATCACAAGAAACAACTAAATAGCAACAGCCGTTTTAAAAGTGACACAGTATTGGAAAAAGCAAACCAATAATGTGTAATATCTCGGAAATGGCTGGTGCCACAAAAGAGTTATTTCAAATAAATTGTGCGTCTTAAAGAGAGCTGCATTACTTGTTAAGATGCTTTTGCCTCTCTCGTACGCTTTACCAACTATGCAGAAGTCAGTAAGACATAGAGCACTTCAGAGGCTATTCTCGAAAATTCAACATATACACTGTTTTTATCGCAAGAAGTTTATTTGGAATCTATCGACAACATAGTCTTCTCACGTCTAACTGTTTATTTAAAATGTTTTGGATTTGACTCATGCCAATCCCAAATGCCGCCCTAGTAAACTCACATTATGTCCGTCGATCTTCTTCAAACATGACGAGCAAAATTGTCATCAGTTAATTACATCTCTTGGGCGTCCTTCACAAAATTCATCAATCGATCTCCTTTAATTCGCTGTACCACATACAAATTGTTGTCCTAGATGGGACTTCTTCGCCAAATGCATTTTCAAGCGATCTTCATACTCTTTAGGCCTTAATGACGACTTAAAATCGTAAAAAAAAAGCCCGGAAAATGTTCTCTTGTGAAATTAATTTTTGGATGAACACAATGATGATAATTAACAGACTATTGGACCAAATGGAGCAAGCTATATGGCAATCAGAAAGTAAGTGTTGGAAGTGTTAGGGTGTAGCAGAAAGATGTGTGCACGTGGCGTGTACGTCTACGCCACACCTTCACCCTGCCTATTGTGCTACAGAGGGCGTGCTCTGGATTAGTCACACTCGCTGCATTGCTGATCTGGTTCATCTGCTCTTCGAGCGCGATTACGCCACTAGGGTTACCAGTCGCTCACTTTCCCTCTAGTCCGTCCTGTCTGGCGACAATAATGGCGAACATGCTCAGCATTGTTCAAATTAGCATTTCTCTACTACATATGGTAAGTAGGGGAAGTATTGTATTCCATCCAAAATTTTCATGTCGAGATTTCACCGGAAATATATGTTTTGAGACCCCCTGAATCCAAGAAAAGCATTTTTAGGAACAGATCTGTGCGCCCAAGCATAACTCAAGAACAAAAGCTCGGTTAAATACCAAACTTACTATCTAAGTTCAACATCTTTCAAAGATACGACACGAAGATTTTCAATTAAATCCCCAATCCTGGACTTTTATGTTCTGAAAAATCGCTCTAAAGATTTTAATTAAAATATCATATATTTAAGATATCTTCATGGCAAATAAAATGTATATCTTGAATTTTTTGGGAATAGTCTCTGAAGTCCTCTTCGTTCTAACTTTTCCATAGCTGGTAAACTACATAAGAAAAGTGTATCTCGTTAAAGTACACAATTATTTGGGACACTTGTTTGTGGAGTTAACTTTCCGAGATATTTCTTATTATTTGCTTAAATTTTCAAACACACAATTTCTGAAATGGGAAATAGCTATTCCTTTTTATCCTGGTCATATAAAGAGAATGCAATTTCCAAGAGATCACATAACGATCAGCTCTTGCATAAAATATTTGACTCTCACTTAAGTCTACTGTATTTCCTTATTCTCGTATCTACAACGAAACGTGTACTATATTAACAAGAAATAGAAGAACAAGCTTTTGTAGCAAGAAAATATCTCTAGCATATGGCAATTTAATCAAAATCGTTACAAGTATTCTTCAGAAGCTGCGCATTTTTGAAAAATTCTCCATAGGGAGTGTTGGATGCATCTTTCTTCTCTTAATTCTGTAATCTTCGAGTCGCATCCTTAGAAGATGCTCAAGATTGGTATGTAATAGTTTTCGTTATGCTGTTCACACACACACACACACACACACACACACACACACACACACACACACACACACACACACACACACACACACACACACACACACACATAATGTGTGAGTAGCTCAGTAAGTTAGGTGTTGGCCTGCTGATCCTAAGGTCATGAGTTCAAACTCGGCCCAGACCTATGTTTTTTAAATATACTTAAAAATGACAGCCCCATCTCAGTAGACTTACTGGCATGTAAAAGAATCCTTGCAGGATGAAATTCCACCACACCGACGTCATACCATTACGCCACTGTAATGGACGTCATTATATCCACCAATCAAAGGTGCACATGTTCATAACGATACTGCCATTTATCAATGAAAAGGTCCGCATGCAACAATCAATATTTTGCCGCTTGCGCACATTCCGACGCAACTGCAAGTGGAAGTATCGATTCTTCTATGTTTAACCGAATAACAACAAGTTTGAGTTTGGGAAAACTAAAAATGTCGGACACGAGTATAACTGTTATGAAATGTACACCATCAGAAATTTCTGCACACTATACGGTGTCACAAATAACTGAAAGAACATTCTAATAAATTCAATTTGTCTTTTCGTTTTGGAAATTCACTTTTAAAAGGTTATGCCAATTAGAGGTCTGCACGGGCTCGGGCCTAATTAAGATCAGTTTAAAGCAAGTGCGAAGCTCCGTTGTAGGTAATAATTCAGTCACATGTATGGACAACATGGGTGTAGTAACAGAAAACGTTCGCTGACATTTGAGTTCTCGTATGTATACATATAGAGATGTCGAGGAAATGACCTTTACCGTGGGAGAAGTTCGCAATGTCGTCCTGCGACGGGTGAAAGGTAACTAACTACATAGTCATTACGTGAACATGCCACTCAGCGGCTCTGATGTCTTCCATTCATGTCAATTTCCCTCTTCAGAGGTTACTCCAAGAAAATTCAACATATCATACATTTTATTTATCTTACAAATATCTTTAACATAAACCATACAGTCAATTTTGAGAAAAATTTTCTTGAAAATCGTCGTATTACATCCTTGGAAGATGCTGAATTTAAATACAAGGTTCCCTATTTAATCTAAAATTTGTTTTTGAGTAAAGGTTGGTTTACAACCACACGATAACGCTAACCATAACGACGAGAACGGGAAGACACATTGTCGATTAACTTATCGCTAGAAATGGAGGTCGATCTTGTACATTGGGAATTCAGTTGTTTCTAATTGAGAAATTAGATCTTGCGACCAGAGAGAGCTCTAGCGGCTTTTCATAGCACAGCTGCCTTGAATAATTGCTAAAACTCTTATATGCACAATATGAATATAGCATGTCGTGCCCGGTAACGAGAACGAGAGAGTTAAAACTTGGTCGTCTTCCTTCACGTTTCTGGGGCCCATCAGTTGTGAACACTCCCATTTGAATACATATATTTCAGCTTTCCCGTTCTAGTTAACGTTACTGGTGGTTGTGAACCAGCCTTTAGGCGCGCGCGCACACACACACGAGCGCGCGCGCGGCCCTTTTCCTAAAATTCCTTTTTTTACTCAGGGGCCTTAAAACGCGCATTTTTTGTGAAATCTCAGTATCGAAATTTTGGGTGGAATGTGATATTTTCTCTACTTACTACTGACGTGGTGGAGAAAATAATAATCTACAATGCTACAAAATCGATAAAAATATCGATATCTGGAGAAGGGGAAAAATGTATTTCTTTTTCTCTTTTTGGCGCCTTTTGGAAGAACATTTGTAACTCGGAGAAATAAGTGTTTTATTCTCTCTGCCATCTACATATTGCAGATAGTGGAGGTATTGTATTCATCTCGTAACTTCTATATCAATATACCATAGGAAATACTGTTTTCAAGTTTCAAAGTAATCACTTCCTCACTCTCATACTGACCACTTCACTGTCTGGTACATAGGTTCCTGTGTTCACTGACAGGCGTCTGACCCTAGACACTGACTTGTAAGTCCTACATAAGGGGAGGGTAATCACTTCCTCACTCTCATACTGACCACTTCACTGTCTGGTACATAGGTTCCTGTGTTCACTGACAGGCGTCTGACCCTAGACACTGACTTGTAAGTCCTACATAAGGGGAGGGTAATCACTTCCTCACTCTCATACTGACCACTTCACTCTGTCTGGTACATAGATTCCTGTGCTCCCTGACAGGCGTCTGACCCTAGACACTGGCTTGAAAGTCCTACATAAAGGAAGGATAATCACTTCCTCACTCTCATACTGACCACTTCACTCTGTCTGGTACATAGATTCCTGTGCTCCCTGACAGACGTATGACCCTAGACACTGGCTTGTAAGTCCTACATAAGGGGAGGGTAATCACTTCCTCACTCTCATACTGACCACTTCACTCTGTCCGGTACATAGGTTCCTGTGCTCACTTACAGGCGTCTGACCCTAGACACTGGCTGGTAAGTCCTACATAAGGGGAGGGTAATCACTTCCTCACTCTCATACTGACCAC
This sequence comes from Tenodera sinensis, assembly GCA_030765045.1. Lineage (NCBI taxonomy): Eukaryota > Metazoa > Arthropoda > Insecta > Mantodea > Mantidae > Tenodera > Tenodera sinensis. The sequence goes on from CM060970.1 coordinate 13,198,809, forward strand.
TTCACTGTCTGGTACATAGGTTCCTGTGCTCCCTGACAGGCGTCTGACCCTAGACACTGGCTTGTAAGTCCTACATAAGGGGAGGGTAATCACTTCCTCACTCTCATACTGACCACTTCACTCTGTCTGGTACATAGGTTCCTGTGCTCCCTGACAGGCGTCTGACCCTAGACACTGGCTTGTAAGTCCTACATAAGGGGAGGGTAATCACTTCCTCACTCTCATACTGACCACTTCACTCTGTCCGGTACATAGGTTCCTCTGTTCCCTGACAGACGTCCGACTCTAGCCACTGGCTTGTAAGTCCTGCATAAGGGGAGGGTAATCACTTCCTCACTCTCATACTGACCACTTCACTCTGTCTGGTTCATAGGTTCCTGTGTTCCCCGACAGACATCTGACCCTAGACACTGACTTGTAAGTCCTACATAAGGGGAGGGTAATCACTTCCTTACTCTCATACTGACCACTTCACTCTGTCTGGTACATAGGTTCCTGTGCTCCCTGACAGGCGTCTGACCCTAGACACTGGCTTGTAAGTCCTACATAAGGGGAGGGTAATCACTTCCTCACTCTCATACTGACCACTTCACTCTGTCTGGTACATAGGTTCCTGTGTTCCCTGACAGGCGTCTGACCCTAGACACTGGCTTGTAAGTCCTACATAAGGGAAGGATAATCACTTCCTCACTCTCATACTGACCACTTCACTGTGTCTGGTACATAGGTTCCTGTGCTCCCTGACAGGCGTCTGACCCTAGACACTGGCTTGTAAGTCCTACATAAGGGAAGGGTAATCACTTCCTCACTCTCATACTGACCACTTCACTCTGTCTGGTACATAGGTTCCTGTGTTCCCTGACAGACGTCTGACCCTAGACACAGGCTTGTAAGTCCTACATAAGGGGAGGGTAATCACTTCCTCACTCTCATACTGACCACTTCACTCTGTCCGGTACATAGGTTCCTGTGTTCCCTGACAGACGTCTGGCCCTAGGCACTTGCTTGTAAGTCCTACATAAGGGGAGGGTGATCACTTCCTCACTCTCATACTGACCACTTCACTCTGTCTGGTACATAGGTTCCTGTGCTCCCTGACAGGCGTCTGACCCTAGACACTGGCTTTTTTTTTTTTTTTTTTTTTTTTTTTTTTTTTTTTTATTCTTAAGATTCTTTATTGTTCTACATGTTCCATTACAATATGTAATACTACATGTTGGGTTTGCTTATTATAAATTTAACATTAATAATTACATAGATTTATACAGTAGACACTGGCTTGTAAGTCCTACATAAGGGGAGGGTAATCACTTCCTCACTCTCATACTGACCACTTCACTCTGTCTGGTACATAGGTTCCTGTGCTCCCTGACAGGCGTCTGACCCTAGACACTGGCTTGTAAGTCCTACATAAGGGGAGGGTAATCACTTCCTCACTCTCATACTGACCACTTCACTCTGTCTGGTACATAGGTTCCTGTGCTCCCTGACAGGCGTCTGACCCTAGACACTGGCTTGTAAGTCCTACATAAGGGGAGGGTAATCTGAAGAAGAAGATATTTACATTAGAAATAAAATCTAGGTATATGTTACTGTTTCTGAAAATAGCAATTTTGTACAATCTTTTATAACTGTTTGCGCTAAGCGATAGAGGAAAACATCACCAAAAGATGCAGATCGGCTTAAAACACAGAATTATCTCATATTACAGCTTTTTGTAGCATAAGCCATTTCCGAGATATGCATTGTTAATGCTTTGAATTGTTCGATACGTTATTCTTATGAAGTCCTATCTATATTCCAATGCTTCTCGTGATTGTATGGAATGAGTAAATAATATTAAGGCCAGAATATAGTGTCCAGTTTTTAAACATTGGACTATAGCTATTCCCTATGTATCTGTAATGTAATGTGTAAATGGTTTTTTAGGTCAGGCGTACTTTAATTGGTTAGGCTATATCGGATGTTGAATGAAACGGGTGAAATTATGCTCAAATGAGCCCGGGGTCCTTAGAGCTTAGTTACCCGACATTCGTATTCTCAGGAGAAGGGAAAATCCTAAAAAAGAAAAAAAAAACTTATCACAAGTAATATCATAAGACGTCTGATCTAACCGATAAATTCTGGAGCGGAGCGATAGTCAGTCGAATTATATTTATATGGATTATTTCATAAATAAAATATGAATTTAAATACTATATCTGGCCATATAATGTTAAATTATATAAAAAATATAACTAAAGCATATTAATTACGATTACTGCAGTTCGACTTTCTCAGTACTGCCAACTGACGGAGACCAAAGTCAAGAATTACACGTATTTCGATCTTCTTTTGTTGTTACGAGAAGAGAAAACCAGTTTATAACCTCAAATAAATCGCGCTTTATTTTTAACATTAACAAATAATCTTTTTTCTCGGAAAGTTCATTAATTATTAAAAGAACAATTGTTGAAAACACAGTTTTCAAATTGAAATACAGTGCTATTTTGATGGCTAGTCGATTGTAATGTGTAATAAATTGTTTTTCAGCGAGTTATGGGGTACATTTGGCTATTAACAAAAGAATAACCAAGTGATTATTTGTACAAAACAGAAGAATGATCAGGTATTTTATCTCGATTAAAATGAAGTAAATAGAAAAATAAACTTTCAAGAATAGTTTGTATACCCAGTAGTAGACGATATAGAGTAGAGAAAGGCATTTGAATGTAACAAATGAGATATTTTAAGCATCTTTTTATTGCCGCGGGCAGGCAATTTGTTTTTAGTGTTGCTGGTTTCTGGTCCGTGCAAAATAACTATACATTATGGCTATAATTAAATGTTGAAGTAGAAAGTGATGTAACAAAAAGTCTGAAATGCCACTGGTTCAGAATCTCAGTTTTACATGTGAAATCACAGCCAAGAAAACCGCGTTCCGCAACACAAACGAATGGCGGTTTACAGACTCACATTCTCTGTTTGCCGTATAAATTTTACGCTCCATAAAAACGTATTTCACGCTTCGTTTAGTGCCCGTCGCTTTCTTTACAGATAGTTACCCCAAAAAATGAAAGGGAAAATGAAAATGTTGCATGCTGCTGCTCTGTGATTGGACAGACTGTGAAAGTCGCAGTATCACTGTAAGGTGCTGTGAATATGTCCAGATAGTAACGCTCCAGTAGAAACAAAAGAATGTGTGTTACGTCACTCAGATTACATTGCTCCTCCTTGAGAAACAAACTTTTTATATTATGAAGAATGTATTATGTATTGGTAAAACGGAAGAAAAATCAGTATCTTTTAAAACTTCGATTTCACTATTAATAAAAGCAGCGTTATATAATTATAAAAATCTTATGTGTTGCACTCACATGGCTTTCTCTACTCTTGTACTAACTATTCTTACAAACTCTCATTCCTATATCTTCTTCATGTTAGTTGAGATAAACATTTGTACAAATTATCTTATTGCTCATTTCCTTGTAGGTACAAGGGGAATATTAGAATATAGTAGGCTTTGATTAGATTAGATTAGATTGCGTTCTGTAGGTTCAATGATGGCCAGTCAGACCTTGAACATAGAACATGTCAAAAGCATTTACAATTAAATGCATAAAAAACATGCAAAACATGTATAGGTTTCATGTTTTGCTGTTAAAGTACGAGATGAAGATAATACTTCTAGTGCATTGACACTTACATAGTTATTATACATGTACAAAATCATGTTACTTGGCTTTTACGGACTGTGTCATTGCTTCAATGTTTACATTTTTGCTTGTATGAAAAAGCAGTCCAAATTTATAGCTAAGTAATACATTCTAACATGTTACACATGTACATTTAGCTTATTAGTAAACAATATTCTTACTCATGTGTTAAGTGTGTCAAATTTAAGATAAGCGACCTCAAAATATTAACTGTGCACATTAATCATAGCATACCTATTTTAATTCTTACATAGTATGTAATGTACAGAGTAGACAACATTTCAATTATGTTCATATATACAGAATATCTATTTACATCCTTACTTTTACATAAAGCGTGTCCAACATGATTGTTCAAATATACATTTTCAAAATATCAACAAACATATTAACACTGTTACTTAATATTGGAACTTAAATTGTAATCAATTAGTTGGCTTTTTGTAGCCTGCACGTCATTATTGTATTTTCAGCTTAATTCCCTAATTGGTACCCATCGAACAATACAACTGATCTGACATTAGGCTGATTATTGATTTAAATATTCCTCTACAGAATAAAATGACTTATCACAGAGATACTCTTTGAGGGAAGCTTTAAAAACTCTGAAATTGCTAACATTTTCCTTTAGATTACTGGGGAGAGCATTAAATATTTTAATTGTTTCACAATAAACACCTTTCTGGAAGCAAGAGAGTTTGGCATTGGGACGATGTATATTTCTTTTTTGCCTAGTGTTAAACGTATGAATTTCCATGTTAGTTGTAAAGCAATTCTGGTTATTAGCATAAAATTTTAAAATAGATAGTATATATACGCAAGGTAAGGTTAATATACCCAGTTTCCGAAATAGATCTCTACATGACTGCCTTCTATGGGTGTTGCATATTATTCGTATAACCTTCTTTTGTATTAGGAATATGTTCTTACTATACACTGAATTTCCCCAGGACATTATTCCATATTCCATAATGGAGTTAAAATAAGCGAAATAAACTAACTTCAGTGTATCAATCGTGTGGAAGTTAACCAGAGATCGGATGGCATAACATGCTGCATTAAGCTTAGGTGTAATGTAATTAATATGTGACTTCCAATCCAGGTGGTTGTCTACTTGGAGACCTAGAAATTTTACCTCATTAGGTTGTTCCAGTAACATATCATTGATTCCTATTTCTATATGGGTATGTGGTGAACGATTAGTTATGAATTTAATGAATTTTGTTTTTTCAAGGTTTACTGACAGTTTGTTTGCTTTAAACCAATTTGACATGCAGTTTAGTACATAATTTAATTTGATAACGCACTCACTTAAATTTTTGCTTTTCACGAGGACACTGGTATCATCTGCAAATAGATAGATACTAGCAATGTTATTTATGTATAGTGGGAGGTCATTTATGTAGATTAAAAATAATAGAGGCCCCAATATCGATCCCTGGGGAACGCCATGTTTAATTGATTTCCAATCCGATGTGTTGTTGTTATACTGGTTGGGATTGCTGATTTCGACCCTTTGTTTTCTTCCTTTTAAGTATGATATAAACCAATTTAGATTTTCATTTTTTATCCCATAGAACTGTAGTTTTCCTATCAAAATTTCATGGTTTACACAATCAAATGCTTTTGCTAGATCACAAAAAATGCCACCCACATGCATACTATCATTTAACGCTGTCAACACTTCATGAGAGAGTTTGTAGATTGCATTATTGGTTGATATTCGTTTTCTAAATCCAAACTGCTCTCGGACAAACAGATTATTAATTTCCATATGATTATACAGTCTGTTAAACATTACTTTCTCAAATACTTTCGAGAATATTGGTAAGAGGGATATTGGTCTGTAATTTGAGACATCATTTTGTTTGCCTTTTTTGAAAAGGTGTTTGACAGTTGAGTATTTCATTCTGTCAGGAAATATTCCAGTCTTTAGTGATTCATTACATAAATAACTGAGAGGAATGCTTATTTCATGTGAACATGCTTTTAGCATTTTGCTTGTTACTTCATCATATCCAGACGAGTTTTTAGACTTAAGGGAATTTATTACACTGTTAATTTCAAATGCAGTTGTCATATCCATGTTAAATTTATGGATTTCATCAGTTAATGAAGTTCTTAAAAAGTTTAGGGACGATTCCTTGTTTCCAACTTTGATGTTTAATTTGTCTGTTACATTCAGAAAGAAATTGTTAAAAGTATCTGCTACCATCTGAGGATCACTAATTACTAGATTATCAGTGTTCAGTATTATTGGGGCGGTTTCTTGGGCGCACCTTCCTGTTTCTCTCTTTATTATATTCCAAATTATTTTTATTTTATTTCCAGAATTACAAATCTGTTTTTTATCATGCAATATTTTAGCGGCTTTTATTGTTTCTTTGAGGATTTTGCAATATCTTTTATAGTAAATTTCTAAATTTTTGTTGTTATTATATTTTATTTCCTGATATAATTCTTTTTTCCGCCTACATGAAGTTTTAATACCTAATGTAATCCAGGGGTTATTTTGCTTGCGATTGTGTACTTTAGCATATTTAATTGGGAAGCATGCTTCAAAATTAATTTTGAACAGCTGCAAAAATTTATTAAACTTGTTGTTTAGTCCCTCCGTTACATAAATTTCATTCCAAGATTCTTGTTTCAGTGCTTGCTTAAAACTTTTTATGTTACTTTCATCTATTATTCTGGATCTTTTATGCTTGTATTTTGATTTTAACTTTAGATTTATTTCTTTCAAGTGTAATATTTGTGCCTCGTGATCTGATAGGCCATTTGCGAATGGTTCAATGGTGTGTGATTTTATTCTATCTATACTTATAAACATATTATCTATTGCTGTGGATGAAGTATTTTGTATTCTTGTGGGAAAGTTTACCGTGTGGGACATGTTATATGTTGCAAATATAGAACTGACTTGATCCCTCCGATAGTCAAATCGTTTAAAGCTTTCAAATTCCGCTCTCTTTGCACACTTAACATATAAAGGACGAATAACGATGTTCCATTTGACAGAGGTATAAGTTCTCCAAAACTCACACAAATAACAAGAAATATCTCCGAAATAGTTAACTCTACAGAAAAAAATTATTTATACATAAATTCTGTATTTTAGGAAGATCTACATTTTTTGGTCTATCTCTTACGATTCACCAGTTGTGCAAAAGTCATCAAGAGTAAATAGGACTACATGGTCTATAACCAGAATATTTCAAGATATACGTTTCATTTGTCATAAACATATTTTAATCATATGACATTTTAATTAAAATCGTTAAGAGTCATTTTCAAGAAAATAAAAATTTTAGAAACATTTTCTATATAAAGTGTAGTTTAGGGTGGGGCTATTTTCTTCAAAATCTTCGTGTCGCATCCTTGAAAGACATTAAAGTTAAATACCAACTTTTGTTTTTAACTGACTTTTCGTTCTCGAGTTATGCTGTCCACAGACTGAAACACACACACACATACACACACAGAGAGAGAGAGAGAGAGAGAGAGAGAGACACGAATTTTTTCTAAAAATACTTTTTTCTTTGGATTCAGGGGGTCTCAAAACATATATTTCCGGTGAAATCTCGACATCTAATTCTTGTGTGAACAGTGGTGCGCGCGACAAGGTCATTTTGTGCAGTCTCCCCACAGTTTGGCTAATTACTGCTCGAGAAAATTCCTTTCGGCAGGTTGCAGAAGATTCCTTTTCCAGTATGATTCCTTGTGTGTGAGCCGATCCTCGTCGTTGTGTAACTCTAATTAAGGGAGGCCAGTGTTTGAATGGACAGCTGATAGGGGGAGTTCAGTGTTCACCGCTGCGGTTCAATGTTAGTTGAGGTGTGTAACAGTACCGTAAGTGTAGTATTAGCATTACGCCAGTCACTTAAAAGAGAAAGTGTGATTATTATCCGTCACTGGGTGGTCTCCTTAACATGGTGGCAGTATCGCTGCTTAACAAACGGTAGACTGTGGTTCAATACCGGGTGCTGGCGTGGGACTATTTCGAGGTGCACTCAGTCTCGTTACATCCCTGAGGGCCCAATTGAGGAGCTACTTGATTGAGAAGTAGCGGTCCGATGTTGCGAAGACCGCGTAACCAACCGCGAGAGACCGGGGCACTAACCACGTTCTATCCTCCAGTACTGCAACCCGCTCATGACGCTTGTAATGGCAGTGGGAGCGGGGGGGGGGGGGGGGGGGGGGGGGGAGGCGCAGCGTTTGCGTGGTACGCCTTGGCCCGGAAAGGGCTGTTGCGCTGTGCTGTGGGGCTAGTTAGTTTTATTACACTGCAGATATATTGTTATAATGATTTTTCCCAAGCAATAGCCCGGCTCCGATTTCTACTCCTCCAGACAGAATGAATAATGATGAATATAAAACAATGAAAACGACTCCGTGCAACATAATAGATCTACAGAAGCTCGGCTATCTTCAACAATAAATAGCATAAGTAGCTATTTATGCATGTTGACAATGAACAGAAATCGTGTCGTGAAAAAAGCCGTCAGTGAAAAATGCGGTGGGGATGGTGGTGGTGGTGGTTGGGGTGGTGGTGGTGATGGTGGTTGGGGTGGTGGCGGTGGTGATGATGGTGGTGGTGGCGGTGGTGATGATGGTGGTGGTGATGGTGGTGTTGATGGTGGTGTTGGTGGCGGTGATGGTGGTGGTTGGGGTGGTGGTGGTGGTGTTGATGGTGGTGTTGGTGATGGTGGTGTTGGTGGCGGTGATGGTGGTGGTGGTGGCGGTGGTGATGATGGTGGTGGTGGTGATGGTGGTGTTGGTGGTGGTGTTGGTGGCGGTGATGGTGGTGGTGGCGGTGGTGATGGTGGTGTTGATGGTGGTGTTGGTGGTGGTGGTGGTGTTGGTGGCGGTGATGGTGGTGATGGTGGTGGTTGGGGTGGTGGTGGTGTTGGTGGCGGTGATGGTGGTGATGGTGGTGGTTGGGGTGGTGGTGGTGGTGGTGGCGGCGGTGGTGTTGGTGGTGGTGATGGTGGTGTTGGTGGCGGTGGCGGTGGTGGTGGTGGCGGTGGCGGTGGTGGTGGTGGTGGTGGCGGTGGTGGTGGTGATGGTGGTGGTGATGGTGGTGGTGGCGGTGGCGGCGGCGGCAGCGGCGGCGGCGGTGGTGGTGATGGCGGCGGCGGTGGTGGTGGTGGCGGCGGTGGTGATGGTGGTGGTGATGGTGGTGGTGGCGGTGGCGGCGGCGGCAGCGGCGGCGGCGGTGGTGGTGATGGCGGTGGCGGCGGCGGCGGTGGTGGTGGTGGCGGCGGCGGCGGCGGCGGTGGTGATGGTGGTGGTGGCGGTGGCGGCGGCGGCAGCGGTGGTGGCGGTGGTGGTGGTGGTGGCGGCGGCGGCGGTGGTGGTGGTGGTGGTGGTGGTGGCGGCGGTGGCGGTGGCGGTGGTGGTGGTGGTGCGTTATTTGGTCTAGGTATTACTTACTATCCACATTATTCGCCGTGCATGCTAGGCAACTTCTCCAGCACACGTGTATTACGTTACATTCTCTCCCTTAAGGGGAAGACCCTACTGAGTTTATAAGCAAAAATGATCAAAAATTCGAAATTTGGATGACGTCAAACAATCATATCCAAATCCTTTTACTATTTATTATTATTATTTTTACTATTCAAAATGCTCCACACGTCGTAATTTAATTCAGATTTCCCTGAAAATCTGTATACATGTGCATAAATTTTGCTGGGCTATCAGATTCTTTGGAATTATATATGTGCGATACTATTATAAAATACTATTAAAAAATTATGACAGAATATTGTCCATACCAGCTTTTGTTTATATACCTAACCGTAATGTCTGGATTAGAAAGTTTCAGATGTAAAATTCAGATGTAAAGGACTTTTCAATACAACTGAAACTGTTAATAAACTTCGAAAATGTGGTGCAAATTAGATAAACAATAAAGAATTTCCAAAACTCAGTAGGGTCCGTCCTTAAAGCTGACACTTCCTTATAAAATTGATTCCAACAATGAAGTGAATATTGAGTGTTTGGTTTCACTTAACCAGCCGGTACTAACGAGTAACCTAACCTCTATAGCCTAGCGGTCAGCGACCTTTGCCACCACATATAAAGGTCAAGGGTCGGTGTGGGTGGCTCACGCTGGCCTACTGACCTCACGGTCATACTAAAGAACTCCTGCGGGACAAAATTCCGGCACACCGGCGGTGCTGATATAATACCGGAAATAGACAGGATCATTAGCAAACAGAAATGTTTAAATATGGAAAGGTGAGGGATTCGATATCCTCTTGTCCTTACAGAGGCTGCAAAACGTCGAGACAGAGGGAACGGTTTGCGATGATAGTAAAAAAGAAGAAATAAGTAGCAGATTTGATACCAAGGATAACTCCCTCTCAAGATGACGACATGTGGGTAAGGGAATACCACGAACACGTGAGGCGAGGCGGCTTCACTCTTCCTTGTTTCTCTTTCCCATCACGAGTTTTTGACAGATACAAGTCATTTATCAGACTTAAGTTTCAACATCTGATCTGGTGGTCATCGCCCCACCCTTGCAATAAATATCACTGCTCGTTTAGCGCAACATTAACAGGAAGATTACAGCATACGTCATTTGTATAGCCTCCTTCGGGATATTAAAGTATTTAAATTATAAGTAAAAGTCCTTTTGTGTGAATATTTTTAGTGGGTACAGAAGGTACATATTTCATTTTATCCAAAAATTCGATACGAGCTTTCGCTGGAAATATACGTCCCTAAAATAAATAGGTAATTTTTAGAACAATGTCTGACTTGCTTACCTCCCCCCGACAGTCTCCAGGTTCTGGAAATGCTGTGTAGCTTTGTTAGTAGGAGAATCCTCGCTCGGAATGTTCGAAACGTTTCTAGACAATTACACTACATTTAAAACTTTGTACGTTCTTTTCGTGCTCCAATATGTTCCTATTCAAGTAAAAAGGTTTGTAAAACCTCTTAAATATTTTAATAGATAATGAAATGAAATTAGAACTATTTTATAACCAAATTGACTTTTTAATGGTGAAAGAAATAACAAAATCTTTTAAATGGTTTTTGAAATGACAATGTATAGCTAAAGATTTTTTATTTTTATGATATTAGTAATATAATATAAAAGTGATAAGTAGTCGTAAATTGCCATTTGAGTACAAAAAGCAACAAATGTGTGAGTTGGCGAGGAATGGGTGTGGACTTGGCAGCTGAGAGCATGGAAAGCTGTGGTTTTTTTATTCTATGAACGCAAATTTTATTCATACGGGGAAGAAAAGGAGGCAAAACTGTGGATCACGACCAGCAGAGACACTTTCTCTGTGAATGTGAAGACAGATGAGTCACGAACAAAAGTCGCCTACCACCTAGGCGGCCCGGGTTCGATCCCAGGGACCCGCATGTGGTATTCGTGGTGGACGAAGCGGCGTCAGGGCGGGTTTTCTCCGGGTACTCCGGTTTCCCCCGCCATTTCATTCCACCGGTGCTCCATCTTCATGTATCATCAGTGTCACCGCCTGCGGTGCCGTAGTAGTAAAAGCGGGTGTTAAACACTACAACAACAACGAACAAAAGCATAAGTATGGCCGTATACATAAGAGGCGTTATTTGTTATTCAACAGTTTTAGTGAAAGTGCATTGATTTAGATGAGAGCAAGAGGCCGGCAGATTATGTCCAGCACCAGCGTTTTACATGTCTAAACAAGCTAACCGAAACTACCAGTAGAAACAAATCACTTTCTCCGCCCAATAACATTCTATTTATGTGTTATTCTCATTAACTACACCAAATACAGCAGTTCCCAAAAATTCAATATGGCCGATATTGCACTAAACTGCAGACGACATTACCCCCAAAAGCAGCACTGCCAACGTACACAATAAAAGCGTTATTTCTAACCTCAAGTATCACAGCAACATGCTTTCAAAGGACAATAACACTTGAAGATGGTTACCACACAACACATGATGAACCTATTCACCTTTGGCAAATCTTCTTCTGCAATAACACTTTTAGATAAAATCACTTCCGAACGCTAAATATCGTAATATATATATTTAATGTATTACTGTGTTACAAACACAAAAATAACAGCAACTATAACTGCATATACTGTTCTAAAACAATCCAAGACAAAACCATGCACACACGAGCAATACAATGTGTCCACGGAATAATTAATTAATTAATTAATTAATTGATACGCGTCTAAGCAGAATCTTGTTTTAAAATCTTATCGGTTGGTTTCTCTTCAAAGGGTAAAAAACAAGGGATTTTGTGGCAACATAACAAATGCAATAACACCAACTTATGGCCGTAGCTTTACCATGGTTATATTTTATGTACAGTTGGTGCTACTAATGCAACCTAACAAATGGAATATCACCAAATCTAACCGGACCGCGTCGTAATGAAGGGAAAATGTCAGAGTTATTTTTTAGGATATCCAAAAAGTGCTGTATATAGAAGAATCGATAGAAAGTAAAATTAAGGTAGCCAGAAAACCGAATTTAAAAAAAGCCAGAGATTGAGCTCGGTACGTATTCTGGAATAACATTTTCAAATATTTCAAATTGCAGTACCAACATAAGTACAACCAAAGTATACTCAAGTATCTAAGAGTAACAGATCCATTCATCAGCTTGTATTTGATGTCATGACGTGCATTACGCTTTTTACTTTCTCTACTGCGTACAATTAAGTAGGGGAAGCAGTGTATTCCATCCAAAAATTTGATACCGAGATTCCGTTGGAAATACATGTTTTGAGAGTACGTGAATAAAGAAAGTTACCAAAAGTTTCGTGTTTGTGTGTTTACTCAAAAACGAAACATCGCTTAAATAGCAAATTTGATATTTAAGTTCAACATATTCCAAGAATGTGACAAGAAGATTTAAAATAAAAGCTTCTCACGGCACACCACCCTTTACATGTAAAAGTTTTCGAAAATGTCGATTCTTTTTCAAAAATGGCTAACGATTTTGATTAAAATGCCATATGTTTAAGATATTTTTATGATAAATGAAATGTATATCTGGAATGACTTTGATATAATTGGTGAACCGTAAGAGATAGAAAAAACTCTTACTGCAAAGGTATATAGGTCTCGTTAAAACACAATTTATTTCCATAAATGCGTTTTGAGAATCAAACCTTCCTTGTTTTTTTGTTTGAATTTTCGAACACTTGTTCCTTTGTCAAATAGGAGTACGTTATTCATTTATTGTAAGTTGCCCATGCAAAGAGAGCGGAATGTCAAAACCATCGTATAGCGACGAGCTCTTAAAACATTTGAAAATCACTTAAAGGCTACTGTATTCCCATATTCCCCTTGCACCCACAAGAAATTTAGCAATAAAATAATTTGTAAAAATGTTTATCTCAACATAAAGTACATTCAGTTTTACAAGAGTAGAGAAAGCCACGTGAGTGTAACAGTGTAACATCAGATTTTTTAAAACGTGTGATTGTTATACATGACAGCGCATTTAGGTGATGGCGATGACGTTATTTCCCAGAAACTTGTATGGTATATGTCATAATTAGCCGTTTACGCATGATTTTGTAACGTATAACTACCTACTTGGTAGTTAGGATTGCATAAAAAGCTATTTTCGCAGGCTCGCGAGTGTGTTATTAATTTTTTAGCTGTATTTCACGCCTGTTCCAACTCCTTGCGGCACCATAAGCGGTGGACACTGGTGATCGCTGAATGAATGAAACGAATATTTGAGAAGGAAACCTTTTCCAGGTGTTAGGGTACCTACCCATCTCCCTGCCACTTGTCGGTCTGGATAGCTCAGTTCAAACCCAGCCAGCCCAGACCGTTGATTTTTAACTGTACTTAAAAAGTACAGTATTACATTAATATACTGAGAGCTATAGGAAACTTTAACTAATAATTACTCTAAATTAACTAGAAAATCAATTCATTATGCCCGATAAACACGTTTTCAAAATTACCTACATCACTAAACGAAGTTCACATTATCTTGAACACAAAAACACTTAAAAACAAAGCCTAATAGCCTTTGTTAGTGATACAAAAAAACCGTGGCCCTCCCAGGCATAAGTCCTTAGCTTATCGACCTCGGCCACCCTGTGTGTGTGTGAAAAAACACGCGCATACGACAAGAACGTTTTCAAGATAATCTTCACACTCTAAACTACCTTTAGATTGTAAATAGAAACGTCGTTGCTTTTTATTTTATGAAGAATGTCTCATAAATATACGCACAGACATACACACACACATAGACACACAAAGGTTTTTGCTCTCGTATTCAGGTACATTTCCGGTGAAACCTCGGAATCAGATTCTGAGGTAGAATATATTTTGCAAATAACTTGAAGTCAGATAAGAATAGGAGACATAGGGAGGCCCTTCGGCACTGAAGCCAGGAGGAATGATGAGGTGAGGGGAGACAGCGGGCGGCCAGATCCGGACCAGCGGTACAGACATTAGCAGTTCGCCAAGTTTGACGACTCCTCGACATCGTCCTGGAGCAGTTGAACTTCCCCCGGATGAACGATGAATGAAATAATAAAGTGAAATGGGAGAACGAGAAATTCAGGGGAAGTAATTGTCCTTCCCAACATTCGCCTATACAGACAAATGTTTAAGATGGTTTGGACACATAAATAGGATGGATGAAAGCAGGAAACCGAAACAGGTATGAGAGGCCAGAGGGGAAAAAAGAAGAGGGAGAGGGCAACCAGGAATAGAATGGATATGTGGAGAAAATCATGAATGAGAAAGGAAAGACTGAGGGAAGTTAAAACAACTAGTTAGAGATACGACAAAATATAGGAAATGGATCATGATGGGCTGAAGAAACCCGAGGCTCGAAAGGGCACAAGGGAGAGAAGGAGGAAGAGGAGAAAAAGAAGAAGAAGAAGAAGAAGAAGAAGAAGAAGAAGAAGAGGAGGAGGAAGAAGAACAAGAAGAAGAAGAAGAAGAAGAAGAAGAAGAAGCATTCAACTAGCGACCCGGGGAAAAACCTGAAAAAAACCCATGGGTCAAGATGATGGGCCACGGATCAAATCCAGACGCTACCGCGGAGCCATCTTCCTCGGTTGCACTCACATGGAGAAAATATTAATTATTATCATTATTATTATCATCATCATTATTATTATTATTATTATTATTATTATTATTATTATTATTATTATTATTATTATTATTATTATTATTATTATTATTATTATTATTATTATTATTATTATTATTATTATTATTATTATTATTATTATTATTATTATTATTATTATTATTATTATTATTATTATTATTATTATTATTATTATTATTATTATTATTATTATTATTAGATTATTACTATTAGTATCATTATTAAACTATCTGGACGACAAAAGCCCGGCATTAGATAGGTGACCCTGTGCGGTACCTACATTGTTGAATTGCGTAACCTCATTTGCATGTCATTTTGCTGTTTTAACGGTCAATCGGTTTGCAACAAGTGATCGCGACTTCGAATCTAGGTGACTTGGGAACCAGTTGTGTTTCATCATGTGGATAATTGCACCGGTTTTTGATTAATGTGCTTGTTTATATCGCAGACAAAACAGTAACTCGACACGGCAGGCAGGCGGGCAGGCGGGCAGGCGGGCAGGGTGTGTTCTGTTGTGAAAGGCCAAGTCTGCTGCACACGGTCGCTCATGAAAAACCCAGCACTCGTTTCACCATTTCAAAACTCAAACTGTTTTACACAGAATATTAGTGCATGGCAATTTTGGGATGATGTAGGACGTTTGCCCGGCCAATGTTCAACTATTAGTGTGCAATCACATCATTTTCCCTACTCAGTGTAAGTGATAGTCATTTTAAGAACTGGTCGCTATGACACGACTTTGAGATCCTGTTCTCTTTGCTTGATCAAGACATAAGAAAGCGCAAATGGATTTCCCATTTACAAAAGTATTACAAAATGCATACTAATGACAACGAATATCTTGGAAATGGTTCACACCACAAAAAATATATTTCACATAAATTGTATGCTTTAACGTGGTTTACATGTTCAATGTTCCATTTATATTATTTTTCTTTTGGAAGAATTGCTCAACAGCAATGACATTCACTTGTTTTACTGTGGTTGGTATTACTATTAAATTTGTAGACACACATTTACACTCTCATTCAAACTTCCAAACTAAAGGGAGGATGTAAAATAAGGCTAAAGAAAAATCGCCATCCTTCAACCAGGAATCAAACCCCAGACAAGTGATCTGGAATGAAGAGTACTTCAAAGACTGTTCCCAAAAATTTTAAGATATATATTTATTTATTTAATTTGTTATGAGAATAATTCAGGGCATCTCAACACATACAACACATGTATTTTCGATATCGAAATTTTTGGGTGGAATGCAGTACTTTCCCTGTTTACTGTGCTTAGTAGAGAAAGTAAAATTCAGTGTATGTTCAACTTTGATGCCAACTACATTCACTGTGAACGCATTTCGAACGTGGCCAATTCATTCAAAATTGGGACTAGCGCTGGATGGCACCCCAATTACAAGTATCATTGTTGTTCTGTGTCTAGCTTAGCTCAACTATATTGTGCCTAATTGTACAGAAGAGTTTCCTTTAATAAAACAAATATATATATATATATATATATATATAAATTTGACAGGAATGCGAATATGTGGGATATGTTACTTCATATATTGTTCCCCTGGTTTAATCCCATGCGATTTTTATCTCCGAGGGTCATTAAAAGAGAAACTTCACACAACAAATGCACTTTCGATGAAGTTTAAAATAGGATTCGTCAGAAAACGTTTATCATTTCTCATGAGCAATTTCCTAGGGGCATCCATGACACGCGTCCCTACCTCTCCTACAACAGGCGTCATGAGTGGGGTGCAGTAGCAAACGCTGGGACGTGGTTAGCACCTCGAGCCCCTCTCACCTAGCGAATGAGGTGAAATTGAAGCAAGGAAAGCTTATGCTGGAGTAGTTGGTGCAATGAAAGGCGGTGGATCAGGGAGAAAACTCGCTCAACACAATTCTCACATTCAGTTGCCTAGGATACAACCCGGGACGCCATAGGGAGAGGGGATTACCTAACCACTCGGCCACCGCGCCAGGCTAGAGCAACAAGAAGGGGATGTTGCCATGGAAACCACATCAAACTGTAACTGTCACAAGTCGCTAGTGGTTTAAAACAAACTAAACAAGGAAATAGTCGACAGCAGATAGACGGAGATGATGGAAAGCAGAATGGAAAGAGAAAGAGGGTAGAGAGGGAGAAATAGATTGGGACAGAGTAGAATCTTGGTAATTAAGACAGTGACGTGAGCAGAGCAGCTTGTTCTGCGAATAAGGGAATAAACGTAACGAAGATAGATAGAATGTGAAATTTCTCCAAATCACAAACTGAAATACTTACACTAGAAAACACAAGTATGACTCACAAGGAACAAAAGCAATCAATCTTTTTCCATCAACCAGATGTAAACCACATAATGACAAGAGAAAGTTGTTTAAAAACGACGGTACAGATCGTTTTTAGTACACGAGCGAGAACAGAAGAACAATCATAAGAAATATCTGCAACTAGAGGCACAACCAAAACCTATCATATTGTACCGGAAGGGATTAACAACTGATATCTTAAATTCACACGCCTTTCCATAGAAGCTGTGTATTTTTATGTAAGATACTTGTAAAACTTAATCTTACATAAGCTTGTTTTTCTAATCCAAATAAACGTTTGCAGAAATAGTTCCTGTACGTGTTGTTGCAGCTACCTCTACAAGGGGACACAGGAACCCAACCTATAGTCAGATGTGTAGAAATCGGGTCACTATATGCACGCCTTCAAATTCTATACTCTTCCGAAGACATCGCGAGAAACAAATAAATATTTTAAAAAGCGACTAAACGATTGCAACGAACAAGTGTATTTCGGAAACGACCAACGCTACAAAAACTCGATTTAACCAGGTCTACATTTGTTGTGTAGTAAGATTTTGTGTATCTGTTACGGTTTACCAGTTACACAAAAGTCATCCAGAATGAAGAGCACTTCTGACGACATTCCCAGAAAATTTAATATATAGGTACATTTCATTATTTGTCGTTAAAATATCTGAAACATAGAGTAATAAATCAAATTCTTTTGAGACATTTTTGAGAAAATAGAAATGTTCCTAAACTTTTCCACGTAAAGAGTAGTTTGGAATGGGGGATTCCTTTCTTTTTTACTTTCTCTACTGGTAAGTAGGGGAAGTATTGTATTCCACCCAAAAATTCGATGTCGAGATTTCACCAGAAATACATGTGTTCAGGCCCCCTGAATCCAAAAAAAAAGCATTTTTAGAAAAAGGTCCGTGTGTGTGTCTGTGTGTCTGTCAGTCTGTGGACAGCATAACTCAAAAACGAAAAGTCGGTTAAAAGCCAAACTTGGTATTTAAGTTTAATGTCTTTCAAGGATGTGACACGAAGATTTTGAAGAAAATAGCCCCACCCTACACTACCCTTTACATGGAAGATTTTTCGAAAATTTTGATTTTCTTGAAAATGGCTCTAACGATTTTTATTAAAATGTCATATGTTTGAGGTATTTTGATGACAAATGAAATGTATATCTTGAATTTCCTGGCTATTGTCCCTGTAGTTGTATTTACTCTGGACGACTTTTGCATAACTGGTAAACCGTTAGAGATAGACCAAATCATACTATACAAAAACTGTAGATCTTGCTAAAATACACAATTTATGTCTCAATAAATTTTCTTGTAAGGTGAACCATTTCGGAGATATTCCTTGTTATGTGTGTGAGTTTCGGAAAACTTAAAACTTTCGTGAAATCTCGATACTGAATCTTTGTGAGGAGTTCAATACTTCCCCAGTTTACTGTAAGTGCCTAGTAGTGAAAATAATAAATTGTCCTAAAAATAGTGTGTACGTGTTATATTGGATAGACAAAGTCATGTTAATATTTTTGAAGCGAAGAATTATATGTTGCCTACACGTGCTATTTGGCGGGTTACATACATGTTGGTATCATCTCTTGTTACGTCACCTGGTTGGTGAAAGTCAACTAGGTATATCTTATTCCGCTACTCAACTGTCACAAGATGAGGAGAGCAGGGTGGTCCTGCTTTCAACAACTCCTTTCTTTTATGTCTTCCTTTACACACATTATCCTCTCATGTCAAGGGCTGTTACAAACACAAAAATAATAACAGTAACTAGAACTGCATATATTGCTCTAAAACAATTCAAGACAAAACCACGCAAACACGAGCAATACAATGGCATTCACAGATTAATAATTAATGCGGCGTATAACAGAATCTCGTTTCAAAATCTATCGGTTGACTTCTCTGCAACGCGTCCAAAACCAAGGACTTCTGTGGCAACATAACAGATGCAATAACACCACATATAACCAGACCACGCCATAATGGGGGGGGGGATGTCACAGTTGGTTTTTGGGGTATTCCAATAACCTGCTTCTTTTATAACCAGGGATTCCACATGATGAGTGTAACAAACATTTAAATACAACTATTGCCGATAAAGAACCGTTTCACCGAAAAAAATTGTGTCAATTATTTGGAGCCATCTAGCTTTTTGACAAATGGGTATAAATTGTTTATTATTTCACTAATTGTTGCGTAAACATTGTGTGAAAAATGATGCAATGTCTTTTACAATGTATTTAGTCAGAATTTAATGTTAATTGTGATGCAAACTTTAATTTCTAAGAGAGATTTGGCAATGTCACGTTAACATCAAATTGTGACTAAATTCATTCGAATTGAAGTAAAAAGACACTATAACATTGTTCAGACAATGTTTCCACGACACTTAGTGAAATAATAAACCATTTACCTATACCCATTCGTCAAGAAGCAGCACATGGCTCCAAATATTTATTAGAAACTATAATTATTATTTTTTTTTATTTATTTGACGAAGCGGTTCTTTATTGACAATAATTGTATTGTACATATTTGTTACACTCATCATGTAGAATCCCTAGTTAATGTATGGCCGTATATATGTATGTATTTGAAAGAATAAATAATAAACAGCTCAATGCTTTACAATACATAAGGCAGACAAGGTTGGAAGGGCGAAGTGAGGTTAGAGAATAAGAGTAGAGTAGAGGGCAGGGTCCCTAACAAGTAGAGATTTCAACTCGCCGGTGGCGGCTCGTACTCCTGCTGTACTTCCAGTTCGGAAGTAGCATTCAAGCATGCAAACTGTGCAAATTGAGTATTTATTTACGGGCGCTCTTTAACTCTTAGTACCTGGGCGACCGAGCTTCGCTCGGCGTTTTTCGCCTCTGATTTTGTGTGTGTTTTTTTTTTTTTTTTTTTTTTTTTTTTTTTTTTTTTTTTTTTTTTTGGGTGGGAGAAGAAACTTACTTAGATAAACCTGAAAGGAAAAACGTTAACTATATAATAATTTTTGTCGCAATTGTTAAGAGTTATTTCCAAGATACAAGAGATATATAAATACAAATATTTCATAAACACCATCATTTCAGCTGAAAAAGTCTACTGCTGAACGCAGGCCTCCCCCATATATATCCACCTAGTTTGAGGTTTTCGTCGAGCATTTGTTCCATTATGGAGTTCAGTTCTTGGTGCTACGATTGACTCCAGGGCGTTAACATATTCGCCAAGATCCTTCATATTTCCGTCGAGTTCTTCCATGGCTTCGTTAACTCCAGCCAGCCGCTCGTTAGTATTCTCCGATAGATCTATCTTCATATTAGACATTCCCGCCTTCAACTTTTCCGTTTTGGAGTTTACATTTTCAATTTGGCTTCCATTTTTGTTTCCATTTTGTCCATTTTTGTTCCCATATTTTCTATTCCGTAGTTTACATTTTTCCAATTCGGTTTTCATATTTGTTTCCTCTGCCGCATCCGGAATTCACTTCATTCCCCATTATGTCCATCTTGGCTAACATTTGTTTCATCAACTGTTTAATATCGTGCTTTTCGTCGTGTTACCTAAAAGTACTTAAGTATAGACACCACTGTGAAAGTAATATGAAGCATTTCTATTTCAAACGTGCAGAAAATTGTATGACTTATTTGTAGAATAGTGCGCAGAGAAAGAGATGTGAATTTGTTACGTAAAAGTGAGTAGACAAAACACTGTGAATGTAATTTGCAGCATTTATATTTCAAACATACAGAAAATTGTATAACTTATTTCTAGGAGAGTGAGTAGAAAAACAGTTATGCATGTGTTACCCAAAAGTAAGTGAAGAAAACAGTGTGAATGTAATACGTAGCATTTCTATTTCAAATATATGGAAGATTGTATGACTTATTTGTAGAAGAATGAGTAGAGAAAGAGATGTGAATGTTTTACTTGAAAGCGAGTAGAAAAAACAGTATGAATATAACAAGTAGCACTTCTATTACAAACATACGGAAGATTGTATGACTTCTTTGCAGAAGAGTGAGTAGAGAAAGAGATGTGAATGTATTACCTAATAGTGAGAGGAGAAAACAGTGTGAATGTAATAGCATTTCTATTTCTATGTCATTTACAGAACATGGTATGACTTATTTTAAAAGTATGGATAAAAATTATATTTGGTGTAAAATCATGTTTTTATGGAAAATTGTTTATAGAAGAGTGAGTAGAGAAAGAGATGTGAATGTGTTGCCTAAAAGTACTTAAGTAGAGAAACCACTGTGAATGTATTATGCAGCATCTCTATTTCAAATATAGAAAACATTTTATGACTTACTTGTAGAAGAGTGAGTGGAGAAAGAGGTGTGAATGTGTTACCTAAAAGAGCAAGGAGAAAACACTGTGAATGTAATAGCATTTCTATTTCAAACATACAGAACATGGTATGACTAATTTTAAAACTCGGGATAAAAATATTTTTTGTGTAAAATCACGTTTTTTATGGAAAATTGTTTATAGAAGTGTGTAGAGAAAGAGATGTGAATGTGTTACCTAAAAGTGAGTAGAGAAAACACTGTGAATATAAAATGCATGTACACAAAAATTTAACCAAAACTTTAGAAAATTTCTGAAATACCGGGAATATATATACCAGAATTGCACTATAGAAGCGGGAATAATAAGTGCTATTTTTTATGTAAAATCACATTTTTTCGGGAATTACACCTATATAGATGAACTTATAAAGCAAAACCCTATCTGAATACAAAATTTGATGGAAATCGTTAGAGCCGTTTCCAAGTTTCGCGGAATATATATACAAGAATTGCTCGTTTCAATATATAAGATAAGATAATTCTCAGCGTCCTATTCTATGTTGTGTGTGAAAGATCGCTTAATTTTGCTGAGAGGCGTCTATATGGTTGAGGTTCTTTTACGTGCCGTAAATGTACGAAACAGGACCACCGGCTATACTTCCCTTCCGAAGGAAGCCATATTAAGATTTCTTACACTCGAAAAAGTCCATCCGCGACCTTAGGTACCGGAGGCTAGCTTGTTACCCTTAGACCACGGAGGACGATGCAAATTCTGTGATCGGTGGTCACTTCCGTCTGTTGCGCAAAGAACACTTCTGCACCGCCGCAATACATGGAGTCCTCTCCTGTGAGACAAGGGGCTCATTGAACTAATGACGTCATTCATTCAGGCTGACTGGCGGTAAAGGCCAAACAAATGTGAAGAGCCGATAGAATGGTGTTGCAAACACAGTAGCTGTGTATGAAAATCGGAGCGTGTGAACAAACAAGGGTCAGCGACCCACTGGAAAGTTTTTCCGGATATTCTTGCAATACATTCAGCAGGAAACGTCTAGTCCAGAGGTCGAACCGGAACCGCCTGGGGCAAAGAAAATCTTCCTGCCTCGCTGGTTCGCTCTCAACAGATCACCCGTTGTCCATGGCTACCTAACTCACAGATCCAGGTTACTACTTGCGCTTTCAAGACCGGTGTGTGTGTGTGTGTGTGTGTGTGTGTGTGTGTGTGTGTGTGTGTGTGTGTGTCTGTGTGTGTGTCTGTGTGAGAATATGTGATCTCTGTCACCCTTGATGCACTTTCTTCCTTCAAGTACCTGACCAAGGACCTCTTTCCCTCATTTTGTCAAACTCTTTTTACTACATGTCAGTTATTCTTTCTTTTGCTCAATTTTCTTGTTCATTGACACATATCTAAATAGGTTCTGCAAAGCTTATTGTGGGATTGTAACCTTGTTTAGGTAAAAACTATCAAACTTGAATTCTTTAGATGTATGAGATATCCATTTTGTCAGAACTAATTGTTGTTTTGCATTAGCGCATCGCAAAAGGACATAACCCAAAGTAGCTTGTGCCACGGGGGCACATCGTATCTCATACGATGTTTCTTTTGTTTGAATTTAGTGTCCCTCCCCCCCCCCCCCTCCCGTCATTTGAATGTAGTTTTAAAAAAATTCTGGTTATAAACATATGTGCGATATTCGAGACATCCTCGAAAGAAAAACATCTGTCACACCAAGAGACTTGACTCTCTCTCTGTGAAGCAGTTAACATCATTTAAATATGCCCCGATAACATCTTGTGACGTGGAGAGAATTTTTCACGTCACAAAAGTGTTTTGCGAGACAACAGACGATGTTTTACAGTTGAAAATTTGTGCAAAGTGTTGGTTGTGAACTGCAATTTAACAGTTAATACTATAGCAGCGGGACCACTTCTGCTTCAACCTCTAAGGAAGAAGATATCTTTATTTATTATTTATACTAACTCGTCTTGTCTAATGCAAAAGGACATTAATTATTTTAATTAAATAGTGCACATTTCTTGGCATATTTTCAAGTTTTTAAGAGCATATTTGCTTGCATGTTTCAGTGTTTTTTGGGGCACTAACTTCCAAGCCCTAACCATGAATATTTCGATCTGACGACATTGTTTAACGACGCTGTCAATTGCCAGGATTACATCAGCGTGGACGGTGTGCCGGAATTTTGTCCCGCAGGAGTTCTTTTACATGCTAGTAAATCTACTGACACGGAGCTGTCGTTTTTAAGCACACTTAAAAACCATCGGTCTGGGCTGGGTTTGAACCCGCGACCTTGGGATCAGTAGGCCAGCAGGTGGAGCTGTGTGAATCTCGGTGTGTATTTTCCTCGATCTACGTCTGACGAAGTACCGTTGTATGATAATTACACATCGCAAAAAGCTACCAGACATCAGCTTTCGTCACAAAAATAAAAATGAAAGTTACATCAACATAAATTTCATAAGTATTACTTAGGTATACTATAATTAAATAAAAACGACAGAATGGAAATTTCATTATGTGCTTGCTCATTCAAAGTTATTGTGTACAAATGTCAAGTCACCTAAAGGTTATCGACAATAAATTTGTTGTGACCCTGGCCAGAGAAAAGAACATCGCTTTTAGCTTGCTCACTTTTCTAAGATCTGCCTCCAACACACTAACAAAGGAAACAAAACCTAACATAGCAAAACTTGCTTATGTCATGGCTCATTGATCAAGTTTTCAATATTATTAATTGATTTAACTATTTTTATTAAAATATCACATATTTAACATATTTTCATGATAATTTTTCTGAAGTGAACCATTTTCAACATGTTTCTACCTTGTTTAAAACTCCAACACGTACACTTTTCTCTAAGGAATACGTTATCCGTTTTTTTAATGTTCTGGGCAGCCAAAGAGAATGTAAAAAATCACATAGCGACAAGTTTTAAAACATTTGCCTATCACTTAAACTTACTTTGTTCCCATTGGACCTATAAGGAACTCATTTTTACGAAACTTTGTCTTGATTAACATGAAGGATGTACTGCAATGGCCGTCTCCTTAGCGCGGTAATAGCGCAACTGCAGATTCGGGTTCGATTCCCGGTAGCGTGGAGATTTTCTCCCACTGGAAGACCTGGTCCGGGGTACACTCAGCCTCGTTAGGTCTCTGAGGGGCCAATTTAGAGGGTACTTAATTGAGAAGTAGCTGTTCCATGTTGAGAAGACCATATATATCTACTGGCCGGGAGGGACTGGGGTGCTGACCACATCCCACCCTCCAGTGCTACACCCCGCTCATAACACCTGAGGTGGGAAGTGCAGTCACCGGGCGGTGGACAATTTTAAGTACATTTTGTCCAAGAGTGAATGCATAGCTAACAGTTTTAATATTCAAGAATTTAAATTAGAACAGCTCTAAAGCCCAAGTAGAAACAACGACTTTTAAATGGTAAAAAAAATTATCAAAATTAGTTTAGTGTTTTTTTTTGTTTGTTTTGAGATTATCTTACTAGAGCACAAAGTTGTCTGTTTATATAATATTAGACCAGATTACTGTAACGTTTTGTTTGCAAAGAGCGGGGAAGGACATGGGTCACCAAACCCTTGTAATTACGTGACTGTAGGTACATATAGTTAGGTAACTAGATGATTGAGGTGTGATGTAAAGATTTTGGTTAATGCATCATCACCAGGTCATCACGAACCCTTTCCCCGCCGCGCCGCGTCGACCACGTTCCCTGACAGCCTCCAGCCTCCAGCCAAGCGCAACCTACTGATTACCTTTTGTTTTTGGCAATGGAAACAAATCGCTTTTATGTAACAGACATGCGTGCATACCACCAAACTAAATAGATAATTTCGCTACACCGTTATCTCTCATTTAATTTCGTATTGTTTTCCTTTTCCCAAGCCGTACCCACTGACCAAGTGACGTAGCGAACCGCCACTGTTACACCTTCATACCAGCAGCGTGTAGTGCACAGAAGCAAGGGAAGCATTGCTTCCCCTTTAATTGTTAGTAATACATTCTATATCTTTGGTAAGTGAAATACCCGGCTTTTTCTGCAGATTGGCGATTTATCCCTAAACTTTTAAATTTAGGTTGCACTTGCACAATATGGCCGTGTTTCTTTGGAGACAGTTAAATTAAAACTCTCAAGGTATATCAAGCAAAAAATAAACAAATAAAAAAATATCGGAATGCAAAAGCAGTGTTGAATCAGCACAAATACTACAGGAAGAAAACCAAGTAGAGAAGCTCATGCGAATGTAATATCATGCATTTCTATTTCAATGATAGAAAATTGTATGTATTGTTTTTAGAAAAGGCAGTAGTGTGAATGTTGTTACATAAAAGAAAAGTGAGTAGAGAACATCGTGTGAATACAATACGTTGCATGTGTATTTCAAATATATAGCAAATTGTAGGAATTATTTGTAAAAGAAGAAGTAGAGAAGGACATGTGAATGTGTCACATAAAAGAGCAGCGAGCAGAGAAAATCGTGTGAATGGAATACGTTGTACTATAGTAAAATGGACAGCATAAAAACGCTCTCCATGAAAACAGTTAGATGTGCCAATGTTGATGTTGATCGGTGAAGAGGTGTTTGAGTTTATCAACTTGATAGATACCAACATTAGATACAGTAATTTGTTGAAACTACTCGTCACGTTCTACTTATTGTAAAATGGTTTGAAACCTTCACGGGAATGTACTTAAACAACTTACCAAAGTTTCATCATAATCTGATCATGAATGTATAGGATAATTTAGCGATACAATTGTCAAATTGTCAAGATTTTGAAGAAAATAGCCCCATCCTAAATTACCCTTTATATGGAAAACTTTTCGGAAATTTTGATTTTCTTGAAAATAGCTCTAACGATTTTGATTAAAATGTCATGTGTTTAGGATATGTGTATGACAAATAAAATGTATATTTTGAATTTTCTGGCTATCGCCCATGTAGTCCGGTTTACTCTGGATGACTTTTGCATAACTCGTAAACCGTAAGAGACAGGCAAAATCTTACTGCACAAAAAATGTAGATCTCGCTAAAACACACACTTTATGTCTGAATAATGTTGTTTGTAGAGTGAACCATTTCGGAGATATTCCTTGTTATTTGTGTGAGTTTACTTTCGTGAAATGGAAGACCGTTGTGCACGCACACAGCGCGCAGACATTGCAACCAAAAGGATATTTGTCCTAGTGTATCGCTGCTGAACGGGATGAGTAAGTCTTTTGTCACGATTGTTGCAGCAGCTGCCTCAGTGTGTATCATTAATGTTACATTGTTCCACTGGAAGATGACGCCCGAATAACAACCAAACTGTATGAAAGATGCCGCTAATTTATGCGATTTTAAACGTCTATAATCCATCACAATTACTGTCGATCTATCAAAACAATCAGGGCGTGGGTTACCTTGTGAAACACTTGAATGAGCAATTTGTTCAATTGTTTCCTGTACCATGGGCAAGCAATCATTATCTGCAGCAATTAATCTCGCCTCATATTGCACTCAACTTACGAAATATGTTGTGCTGCCTTTACGGGGCAATCTCATGGTTTAATTGAACGTATGATTAGCCATGGAATATGCTCCATTTGAAACTGGGTATGTACAGACACACAGGGGTATAATTATGTAGTATAATGAGGGTGGTTTCCGGGTTTTCTCCGCATCGCAACGTGTGTGGGCGGAGTATGTACTACATATTAAATTATCTACCTATCATCAAACTTATTCTATACCTCTCTTGCTGCATTTCAAATCGCGATTATCTATGGTACGTACAGAAAGCGTTCTAGAACACTCAAAATGTTTATATCGTGACGTTCCAAGGTCTCTAGAAATTATCCTTCCAATATCTGATGTGTTGCACTCATATGACTTTCTCATTTGATACCTACATGTAGGTATGTATGTGTGATGGTATAGATGCACACACCCACCTTACAGCCCTGACACAAGGAGGTTTTAAGCAACAAGTCCTAAAAGACTGGCGCATTACATGTCACGTAGTCAAGGTAACCTGGCGTCCTTTCGATTGCTGTGAAAGTTTATACATATAGAGAGAGATATTGCCCAATCTAGTCCACTCCATCTTAACGGGTTTAGTGGGTGCTGCCGGATATTGTATAATAACTCTGATTGGAGGAAGCCATGTACCAGATAACGTTTTGTAATGCAGTTGCTTTTACCGCTACCTTACATACCTACTGTAAAAAATTAAACAAATCTTGACATTACATTCACATTTCTTTCTCTCTCCTACTATTGTACTTCACCCAAAACTTCGGTACCGATACTGCAAATATGTGATTTGAGTATTTTTACAAAAAGACCTGTGTGTGCGCGCGCATGTATATGTTTATCTGTGAACTGTATAACTCAAAAACGAAAACTCAGTTAAATACCAAGGTTGGTGCTTGATTTCAGCATCTTCCAAGTGTGTGACACAACGATTTTCAACCCCGCACCCCCCCCCCCCCAACCCAAGCTATCCTTTACGCGGAACATTTTTCGAATACTCTGATTTTTTCTTAAATGGCTCTAAAGATTTTGATTAAAGTAGTACGTGCTTAAATATTAATTAATCAAAATATACATTATAATAAATTATATAATAAATATATGTAATACAACATATAAACATAATTTATATATTACAACACATATATTAACATGTAAAGGGTACTATGGGGCGGGCGGAGTATTTTTTAAAATCTTCGTATCGTATTCTTGGAAGATGTTGGATTATCCAACTTTTCATTTTTGAGTTATGAGGTTCACAAACATACACATACACACATACTGTTTTGCGTTTTCCATGATTTTCTCTTTTTTATCTAGTAGGACTATGAGGTAATCTTTAAGTCATTTTAAAAACATTTATCGCATTTTATCGTTTTTTACGAGTTTGCTTTCCGCAGAAAGAGCGTTTGTTCCTAGTATTATATTACTCTTAAAGAGTTATCACTAGAACAAAGTTTCAGAACCTCAAAATCTAAAAATGTTTGGAAACCTAATGGAATGTGGCTCTATTTCTTAAACGATTTGACTCGTCTATTGCAAGAGAGACTTGTTCTCTTAAGTGAATCTAGCTGCTACTTTTGAGGGTCGCAACATGCCTACAGATACAATGCAATCTCCACACAGCAGATGTTTGAGTTATATTTGTATTTCGGCATGTCGAAAGTAAAAACATATTTCTGCAAATTGAAAATCAAATAGAATCTGTGAAATCAGTTACAAGTAATCTAAGTCGTGTGGAAGATGAAGTCTTTATTAAAACAAGAAGAATACAAGATTATGAGGTTCACAAACATACACATACACACATACTGTTTTGCGTTTTCCATGATTTTCTCTTTTTTATCTAGTAGGACTATGAGGTAATCTTTAAGTCATTTTAAAAACATTTATCGCATTTTATCGTTTTTTACGAGTTTGCTTTCCGCAGAAAGAGCGTTTGTTCCTAGTATTATATTACTCTTAAAGAGTTATCACTAGAACAAAGTTTCAGAACCTCAAAATCTAAAAATGTTTGGAAACCTAATGGAATGTGGCTCTATTTCTTAAACGATTTGACTCGTCTATTGCAAGAGAGACTTGTTCTCTTAAGTGAATCTAGCTGCTACTTTTGAGGGTCGCAACATGCCTACAGATACAATGCAATCTCCACACAGCAGATGTTTGAGTTATATTTGTATTTCGGCATGTCGAAAGTAAAAAC
The DNA here is from genome assembly GCA_030765045.1 of Tenodera sinensis. Lineage (NCBI taxonomy): Eukaryota > Metazoa > Arthropoda > Insecta > Mantodea > Mantidae > Tenodera > Tenodera sinensis. The sequence goes on from CM060970.1 coordinate 13,227,978, forward strand.
ATATTTCTGCAAATTGAAAATCAAATAGAATCTGTGAAATCAGTTACAAGTAATCTAAGTCGTGTGGAAGATGAAGTCTTTATTAAAACAAGAAGAATACAAGATTACTGATGTACTGTCACGTAAGAAGTATTCCTTAGATGAAGAAGCAGGTAACATTTGTTACTTTAACTATGTCCCGGTATATTCGGTTCTCTATGCAACAGTTGACAATAGACACTGCTTCATTTTTGAAAACTTACAATAGCTGATTTTAACATATAGTAATTCGATATTCAGTGATAAATTATACGTCAAATATACAAGGACATTTAGAATTGAAGGTAATTTTTATGTAATTCTTTGTTCCTTTAGATCATTTTAAACATATTTAAGGGCATAAATTCATCATTTACGGTCATTTCTTAATATTCTTTAGGTTATCAGTATCCGGGTTCTAATTATTTTAAACACAGAACTTGTCTTTCGTAACCTAAGTAAGAAATATCAGTAAACACTTCATGCCATCTTTGGGGCTCCACAAAGACAACTTGCAAAAGTGGTTCTGTATTTATTGTATCTCTAACTTTTCACCAGGGCGATTTTAATGAAAATGTACAAATTGACGTAGCAATTAAAAGGGAAGCAATGCTTTTCTCACCTCCGTGGAACACACGCCCCTGCAAGTTAGGTTGGCTGCAACGAATGCGGGAAAACCGACATCCCAGGCGTACCATGATGGACGAGAAAAAAGCACGATCGACCAAAATAAATGAAGGTGTTTTATTTTGCGTGTTCTATAGCGAGACATTGTCAGGCGGCTGGTATAGGTCAGAGTTGAATTTCCCACCTCCATTTGTTGATGACCTCTGTACCCTTGTTGTAAATACAAGTGACCTTAACGACTCTGCGTCAGCGTCTCAGCTTGGGAAAGTTGGACGTGATTATTACAACAAAAACTTTCTTCAGTGTACCTACCGCTCTGTTTGTACTTGTGTTTCATCTGCAGCCAGGGCACGCATGGGGGGAGGGGGGGGGGTCATGGTGCAAGCTGAAGTAAATTAACGCACCTAGCATAAACATATTTATTGAATACTGCATTTATTAACACAATTTGTATTATATTCAAGTTTCTTAATTTAAACGTGCTGTATCAAATAAAATAACAAATCTCAGCGAGCGAGACAGCTCCATGGTTCACATTCAGGAGCTGGCGAGTTCAAATCCCGTGACCGACCAATCTGATCGGGGTATTTTTGTGGTTTATGTCAGTCGCCAAAGTAAGTATTGGATTGTATATTTAATACCAGGACCCAAAGTTCCACCTTAAGTGTAAAACACTAGTAAAAATGAAAATAGGTTGTGATAGTGAATAGTATGCACAAATAATGAAAGTTGATAGAGTGGATGGCATCCTAATGCCATGTGCCTGTTACAGTTACACTGCACTGATCCCTCTGTGAACTCGTGACGAAACACGATCCTATGAGCCTTGAAGACTAACTGTCCGTCACACGAGTATCCCCTGCGATATGAATGCATAGTTAAAGCAACGTAAAATAAATACACAAATGTGATATGTTGCACTCACATGACTTTCTCTAGTCACTCTTGTACAAACTATTTTTACAAATACCTATTCCTCTATCTACTTGATTTTAATCGAGATAAACATTTGTACAAATTACCTTATTGCTAATTTTCTTGTAGGTGCAAGGGGAATATGAGGATGCAGTAGGCTTTAAGTGATAGTCAGATGTTTTAACACCTGGGCGCTATGTGGTGCCTTTGAAATGCCATTCGCTTTGCACGGCCAAGAGATAAAAATGGAATAACATCCTCCTATTGGACAAATAACAAGGAAGATCTCTGAAATGGTTCACTCCACAAAAAATGTAATTGACATAAATTGTGTGTTTTAACAAGATCTACATTTTTGTATAGTAATATTTTATCTATCTCTTACGGTTTACGAGTTATGTAAAACTCATGCAGAATGAAGAGGACTTCTGAGGACATTCCCAGATAAATTAAGATATACAGTTAATTTGTCATAAAAATTACTTAAACATTGTATTTCAATTAAACATATACGAGTAATTTTTGAGAAAATAAAAATTTTAGAAAAATGTGGGGTAAGAGATTTTGTTGAAAATGTTCATGTCGCTTCTTGGAAGATGCTGAACTTAAACTTGAGTTTGATATTTAACCAATCTTTCGTTTTTAAATTATACTGGTGCGCTTCTTTTATAAGAAGAGTGGAAGAGTTGTTAAGATGGATGAAAATGGAAAGATAAATTCAGATGTATATCTGTCTCTTTCTCGCCATAGGCGGTCAACATGACAATCCCAGGAATCTAAATTTCGTAATTGTTCGGAGAAGATGTACTGGACGTTCAATAAAGAATAAGATTAGGTGAGAATGGGAGGTCCGCAGTGTGACCTCTGACCTCTCGTGTGCGACGTGGTATTCTTACTTAGGTATGTGTAGCTATCCCAAGCTTGTAACGTCCACAGCACGCACCTCAGTAACACAATTGTTCATTTTGTGCGCAGCTGTATACAACACAGTGGTCCTGTAATTGTGTGGAAATATAAATCTTCGTCAATTCGTAGAAAACTGCGATAGTTTTCCGAGTGATCTAACCTCAATTTATTTTGTAGTAGACTCAGAGTACCTCGGTCCGTCTTATGTTCTTTTCTTTGTAACCATAGCAACGTCTTTTACTCCAACTGTATCTCTTCTTCTTGTTATGGAAATACTCGTATATCGCAAATAGTCGCTATATTAATATATTAGTCCGCCATGTATATTTCTCCCATTTGCTTTTGAACCAAAATGCATCACCGTTTGTTTTGTGCGCAATTCCATTGCATATAGAAACTTTGCACCTTGAGACACCGGCGTTATCTTATTTTTCAAGCACGTATTCTCGCACGGTTTATGAGTTTTTGGATCCGTGTGTATGTATGTATGTATGTGTCAGTGCTGGAAAGGTCTCGAGTTCGAAGTCTGGACACGTAGCTAGTCAACTGGCAAGCAGCACTTTGGGTGTGTAACGTTTTCTCCTCAAGTAACTCTCACAGACACGTCAAACTGCTGCTAGGTTAAGGGTTACCATGGTAACAGGTACCTCCCACACAGAACAGGCCGAAAAATGTCACTTTCTTTACTCACCTCTATACAAAATGTTCCCAAAAATGCTTATTCTTTAATCTAATTCATGTTAATCGAGATAAACGTTTGTACAAATGGTTTTATTAATTTTCTTATAGGTACAATGGATATAAGGGAATACCGTTGCCTTTAAGCAATATTTAAATATTTTAAAGCTAGTCGCTTTGAAATCCTATTCTCCTGCATATTTAGGACGTAAACAATAGCGAGTTCACATTTGAGAAAAGCATAAGTATTGGAAGATTCAACATATAACAAGGAATATCTCGGGAATAGTTCAGTCCACAACAAAATGCATTTGAGTTAAGTTGTATATTAACAAGATGCACATTCTTTGTGCAGTAATATAATCTCTATCTCTCACACATTTACATCCATAACCACATATAACTAAAACTGATATTTACACTCAGGGAGTCTCGAAAACATGCATTTCTATTCCGTTGGTTGATCGAACCGCATAACTTTCATGAGTGATTAAAATAAAGTCCCTTAACTAACATACAAAATAGCGTTAAATTTAAAATAACTTGAGATATGATTTGCAAAAACAGTCTGAACGGTTTCTAGTAAGAATACGTGAAATACCTAATATGCAAATTCATTTTATCAACACATTTAACTGCGATACGAAATGCGTATGCACGCAGCCATATGTACGTTGTGTTTGATTTACGAAAGCACTTTCAAATCTTATGTGTTTTCTAGGAGCCGTGAGAAAACTGCATCAATTGGCATATTCACAACAAAATTTTATATTTTAATGAATAAAATATATTATAAACAACGAGAACACTAGCGTTGGTTATACACACGTGTTTCAACGGATGCTCTGTTGATAACCAACAACTGTACTCTGTGATCGCCACGCCGCCTGAACGTAGTACACGCAAGCACGGACAACGAGAATGAAAGAAAGCGAGAAGAGCGTATGTCTCACTCTTCTCCGATATCCGAAGGCAAGCGAGATACTGCTCCCACTCTACGCGACCCAGTGTTTACCCCCACCACTTTTCAGCACACAAAAAGTTTGCGGATCAGAATTTCAAAGCCCTCCCATAGGAAGCTTCACTTCAAAAAAAGGGGAATAACATATCCATATATATACTGGATATCGACTGTCTGTCCCTCCGACTGAAGGACTGGAGTGGGTTATAGCAGCTCATTACGTAAGGTTCTCCAAAGAGAGAAGGTTGGACATCCCTGCGCTAGAGGTCAGTGACGCTCCTATGCAATACACAGTTCAAAAGCCAAAAGCTAATCACGTGGCGATAACAGTTCACATAAAACACGTGTTAAGTCGCGCCATATATCTGTGTCCGCGGAGGAATACAATTTAGTACTTTGTTTACATTGCAGCCGGGGAAGGTATAGTAGATCTATGTGAACATCACCTTTGTAGCTGGCTTGTGAAAGAGTTATAAAAAGGAGGACCAGTTTTGAGTGTATGACACTCTCGCGTGGCCCTCAAAACGGTGTAGCAGAGGACCTCCTGCTGTTGTTGCAACATGGAGACCTACTATATGCTCCCAGATCGTAAATCCATTACGGTGGAGCCCCCAAAATAAAAGTGAGAAGTTCAGCGCACTGGGTGACCGCGTGTTGTGGTTTTAACGGGAGTTGTTGCCAACCCAAGGACGTCAACATTCCGCCACACAGCTGTTTGCAAAACTGGAGCCACTTTCTCCAGGGATTCGCTTGCAATAACCTAGTCCATGTTACACAGTTATACTTTGTCATCATCAAGTAACGTGGACTTTCAGTTTTACTTTCTCCGTCGCTAACAATATCCGTTTTCTACATTTATTTGTCTATTTTGCGTCTAAAGTAGAGGTCTATTCATAATCTGTACTATGCTTCATTAAAAATCTGATGTGTTGCACTCACATGACTTTCTCTACTCTTGTACTAACCATTCTTACAGACTCTTATTCCTATATCTTCTTCGTGTTAGTTGAGATAAACATTTGTACAAATTATCTTATTGCTTATTTCCTTGTAGGTACAAGAGGAATGTTAGAATACAGTAGGCTTTGTGCGATAGTCAAATGTTTTAAAGCTTTGAGATTCCGTTCTCTTTGCTCACTTAACATACAAAAAATGAACAACGTTGTTCCATTTCACGAAATTTTTAAGTTTTCCGAAACTCACACACGTAACAAGGAATATCTCCGAAATGGTTCACCCTACAAGAAAATTTATTCAGATATAAATTATGTATTTTAGCAAGATCTACATTTTTTGTATATTATGATTTCGTCTATCTCTTACGGTTTACCAGTTATGCAAAAGTCGTCCAGAGTAAATACGACTACAGGGGCGAGAAAATTCAAGATATACATTTAATTTGTCATAAAAATACCTCAAACAAATGAAATTGTTAATCAAAATCGTTTGAGCTATTTTAAAGAAAATCAAAGCTTTTGCAAAAAATTTTCCATGTAAAGGGTAGTTTAGGGTGGGGTTATTTCCTTCAAAATCTTCGTGTTGCATCCTTGAAAGACATTGAACATAAATAGCAACTTTGGTTTTTAACCGAATTTTGGTTTTGAGTTATGCTCTCCAGAGACTGACACACTCACACACACACACACACACACACACACACACACGCGCGCGCGCGCGCGCGCGCACGCACACGCACGCACACACAGCGATTAATACCATCGTTTCTCAAGTGTGTGGTGTGTGTGTCTATGAACACCGTATGTACGCCAAAAATTAAAATTCCCTTAAATTCTAAACTTGGTATTCTAGTTCAGCATCTTCCAAGAATGTGACTCGAAGATTTTCAAGAAAGTTCCGCCAGAAATAGACATACATACATCTTGAATATTCTGGGTATGTCCTCTAAAGCCCTCTTTATTCTGAACAGTTTTACATAACTGGTAAACCATAAGAGGTAGTCAAAATATTAGTGTACAAATATGTAGTTCTCATTAAAATACACAATTTATGTCAAATACATTTTTTGTGGCATGAACCATTTCCGAGACATTTCTTGTTATTAGTTCGAATTTTGCAATACTTATTTTTTTCTCAAATGAAAATGTTTATTCACTTTTTATCTTTTGGTCATACAAAGAGAATAGAATTTCAAAGTCATCACATAGCGACTAGCTATGGCGATTTCAAAGGAAACAAACGGCGAAATGAGAGAGAAAAGTTGATGAAATTCAGTGATAATTAATCGTTTGTTTTCACTGATGAGAAATGACTCTTCAGCTCCATGAGAAACATGCAACTCCACTTAGAACTTTCCATTTTGGACGTCTTTGAATCCTTGCTTACATCTCGCGCGCACACACACACACACACACACACATACATACACACGGCGCCGTCGAATTGAGCACAATATACCTGCACAACCTGTATTTGCTGTTCAGAATGTTGAAACCGTCCATTCGCACAACCAATATGACACATTTTATAAATGTTTAATTAAAAGTATTTTCAGCTTTAAGCTGCTAGTTTTGCATAGCCTAATTGGAAAATTCCTCTTGACTTATGCGTGAGTCATTCAACATAATTAGTGGCAACAATGTAAATCTACAATATAATACTAAAATCTGACTGCTTTTTTATATTTTGAAACTTAAAACGTTGTTACATAGTTAATAACTCAATAATATTATCGTGATGGATAAAACGATATTAACATTTTTTAAATTTTTTGTAACAAATGACAACTGAAGCCATAACTAAACGTGTGCCATTGCTATCTAGATTTCAAATATTCCTCCCAGCCTGAAATTGTGGGAATAATTTCAGTCAAAATAAGACAATATAATATAACAAAGTCACATGTCACTTGTTCACACAAACACAATTACCCAATATCCTCTTTTTATAAATGTTAATATAGTCTACTGACTTAAAGAGAACGCTTTGAAATGGGAAGCACTGTGCGACTTTGAGCATAGAAGCTGCAGTGATTTAACTTGTATCGGGAATTATAAAAGTAGAAGGTCACTTCCACCACGCAAGTTAGGGACAGGACTTAGAAAGGCTGAATACTTGCCTCTTCAGCCAGCAATGATTAGACAGGAGTCGAGCCCTTTCGCATAACAATAGTCACAGAGGGGTGAGCACCTGCGTCTTTTTTTTTTTTTTTTTTTTTTTTTTTTTTTTTTAACATATTTATTTGTCTTTCTTAAGGCATGAGCGATTTTAAAAAGCATTGAAATTATCAACTTTTCCCTTAATATCATTAGGAAGAGCATTATTATGTTTATGGTTTCATAATGTACGCGTTTCTGGGAGCAATGCTTCGGTAGATTAAGGTAGGTAAGTACAAAAATAGAACGCAGCCAATAGCACACTGGGATTGATAGGATATCGAGAGCCGTTCTTTAATATGTCCAAACTATGCTTCCTAAAGATGGAAGTGACTTCTGACAGTTGTGCCTAACTTGTATACCCCCCCCCCCCCCACACACACACACACACAAGTTGACTCTGTGAGTCATGTTACCAAGAAGTCACTTGCCCTCGAGAACCGGACTCCCAAAATGTGTGTAGACTTCCGGAGGCATAGAAACCTTGACAGTCTGACCCTCTGTATGTAGGGAAGGCGAACTGTTAGAATGTACCAAAACTCAACCCAGACGCAATGAAACTTACGGAGGGGGACTCGACCGAAATGCGATCTTTTGTGTCTATGTCCCTGACAGGGCCAATGTTAGAAGCACTCCGGCGGAGGCTGTCTCAGTCCGGTTCTTCTGCCACCCCTTCAGGTTTGTACTCCCAAGGGGGGGGGGCGTACTCGGAAACCGGTTCCCCTCCCCCTCGGGCTTGTGCTATCCCATGGGGGCATGGAAACAAGTAGGCTCGTCTTCTAATCCGGGGAACGAGATTTCCAGAGCACATTAGTTCCCCGTGCCTTGCTGTTGGAATGATGCTCGCCGACACTTCCAACCCTGAAAGAAACCTAACGGGATGAAGAATGAAATAAAATGATCGACGAAATGGAGGGACAGGAAGTTCGGAGGACATGGAAATACTTCCCAGCGCTCATCTGGTGATCCGGAGAAACCTCGGAAAGAAAACTCATCAGTCAAGAAGATTGGCCCACAATGCGGACCATAGACGTTACCGCGGATCCATCTTGCTCGATCTATCCAAGCAACTCACCCTAACCCGCCGAGATTCGAACTCGGGACCTCTTGGATGTAAACTAGACACGCCTTTGTTTCGGACATTATCGTTTGTTTACAGCTGAACAGTTGAGTGACGCGTGTGAGGTACAGAGGAACCTGGTGCCGACGGACGAATGCTGCTCATTAGACTAGTTTCTCCTCGTTAACTCAAATATTCATGTTTTGTAAGCATGGCGGAAGTACCTACGTGCGGTAACGTCTTTCAACTACTCACTTTGCACATATATGCTAATCGCCGATAACTTCCTTTACGCTTCAGCGCCCTCCTTCTTTTCTTCATTATATTTCAAAACACGCTCCTTTCTTTCTATTTTTATGCGATTTCTTGCTCCAAACCTTGCGTAATCACTCCGCTAAATGTGAAAATATTCGAAACCATCGCAATGTAACGTTTCAATAAATCGTAATTAATTATTCCTGGATCTAAAAATCTTCTCACTGATATTTCCACAAACTAGTAAGTTCTAAACTTAAACGAACAATAAATATATATATAACCAACTTATACGTATAATTACTAATTTCTTATAGTAGTAATGAGAAAGTCAAATGCCTGGTCATGGCCTACAATAGACTTAGAGTGATACGTAAATCTTTTAAAGCTGGTCGCTATATAACGGCTTTGAAATTCCGTCCTCTTTGCACAGATAAGATATAAAAAGTGAATTACGACCTTCCATTTGAGAAAAGAATAAGTCTTGGAGACCGCCTCCGTAGCGCTGTTGGTAGCGCGTTTGCCTCTGGCGCAAAGGACCCGAGTTCGATCCCCGGTACCGGCATGCTATTTTTCCCCCGCTGGTAGGTCTGCAGTCAACCTCGTTAGATCCAATTTAGGAGCTATCCTGATAGAAAGGTAGCCTCCCTAATAGGTCAAGTAGTCGCCTTACGGACCGGGGAGTCGCTGTGCTGACCCCCGCCGCCCCCCAACCTGCACTCCTCCGTGGCCTTGACTGCGGCTGGACGATGCAGCGGCCGTGCGATCAGGGTAACATGTGCATAAAGGAGATGCCTTCAGGCTATTATAAGTGTTGGAAAGCTCACACAAGTAAAAGGGAATATCTTCGAAATGGTTCACTCTACAAAAAACTGATGCGTTGCATTCACATGACTTTCTCTACTCTTGTACAAACTGTTATTCCTATATCTTCTTCGACTTACTTCAGATAAACATTTGTACAAATTATCTTATTGCTTATTTCCTTGTAGGTACAAGGGGAATATTAGAACACAGTAGGCTTTGAGCGATAGTCAAATATTTTAAAGCTTTGAGATCCCGTTCTCTTTGCACGCTTAACCTATAAAAAATGAACAACCATGCTCCATTTCACCAAAGTTTTAAGTTTTCTGTAACTGACACAAGTAACAAGGAATATCTCCAAAATGGTTCACTCTATAAAAATTTATTCAGACATAAACTGTGTTTTAGCAAGATCTACATTTTTTTAGAGTAAGATTTTGTCTATCTCTTACGGTTTACTAGTTATTCAAAAGTCATGCAGAGTAAACAGGACTACATAGGCTATAGTCAGAAAATTCAAAATATACATTTCATTTGTCATCAAAATATCTCAACCATATGACATTTTAATCAAAATCGTATCTATCTAGGGGGTTTCAAAACATATATTTTCAGTGAAATTTCGACATGGAATTTTTGGGTGGAATACAATACTTCCACTTACTATACGTAATAGATAAAGTAAAAATTCAGAAACAGGTCCTACATATATCTGTGATCTGTTTTTGAAGGACGTAACTCAAAAAACGAAATGTCTTTTAAAAACCAAACTTGGTAAATATGTTTAGCGTCTTCCAAGATTATTAAGATTTTGAACAAAATTATTTCACCCTAGAGCAGGCCGGCTCTGTAGTGTGGTGGTAGCGTGTCTGTCGCGAGTTCGAATCTCGCTTAGGGTAAGTTACCAGATAAGGTTTTTTACCGAGGTTTTGCCTTATCCTGAGATGACGAATGTCGGGTAACTTAAAGCTCTATGGACCTCGGGCTCATTTGAGCACCATTTCACCCATTTCACTCATTCACCGTCCGATATGACATGTTCGAAAATGTTCATTTTATGACTCCTACTATTTACAAAAATGTAGATCTGTTAAAATATACAACTTAAGTGTTGTTACTTACATGTTTCTAAATAAGAAATCGTTAAAGGTATTTTTTCTTTCCTTTTGTTAATCTCTAACCAGACAAAGAGAACGGAATTTCAAAGCCATCACATAACAACCAGCTCTGAAAAGGTTTTACTATAGCTTAAACCTACTGATTCTCTTACTCTCTTTGTACCTACAAGAAAATAAGCCACAGAATAATGTTTATTTGTATTAACATACAGCACATATAGGAATAGGGGTTTGTAAGAATAGTTCTTACAAGACCGAGTAGAGAAAGTCATGTTTTAGTCGTAGTGTTAACCGTTTACGAAACATTCCGTTCGGAATGTACGAGTATAAGTGAGTCATGCGACAGACAGACGTACTTGACATTTACTTTCTCTAGTTCCTGCTAAAATTACATCAAGGAAAATATTACATTCCAACCAAAAACTTTAGGTATAAAAATTTCATGAAAACACATGTTTTGAAGTCCTTTGAGAAAAATAAAATATTTTTTAGAAAATGGTCCTGTACGAACAGCATTACTCAAAAACGAAATGTTTAACTTTAGCATCCAGGATAAGACACAAGGATTTTCATCGACCCAAACTATCCTTTTAGTGGAAAATGCTTCATTGTTGATTTTCTGAAAGGTTTATATCCATTCGGGAGGTCCCAGTTTCGATTCCCGTGGACGGAGCACTCTGATCTTGGGTTTTTTTTTGTGGTTTTCCCGACTCGGTAGGTGAATGTTGAAGTACGAGTATTTTCTTATCTTTCACTATTTTTTTCCATCATTTCCCTTTCATTCCGTTTCCTTGTCATGCTTCAGGTGTGTTTCTAGGTTTGTTGGAGTATGGTGGTGTCGGACAGATGGCGTAGATGTTTGCTGAAAGGAAAGAGTAGTCGCTGCTGATTGGTCGACGGGTCATTCATTGCCTAACAAAGGGACGGTAGTTCCGAGCGTCTCTGTGGCTTCGCTGTCTGCGACCTAAAGCCGCCTGTGGTTGCGTCACTTCACACGGGAGATCGTATGGCACCCATAATACAATACGTACGTCACAGTAAAAATGGTTGTAACGATTTTAATCAAAAACAGTAAATGCCGAATCGTTGGAGGATCCTGAACTTAATAAACACACACACACACACACACACACACACACACACACACACACACACACACACACACACACACACAAACAAACAACTACGAGCCGTTTTCCAACAATTACTTTTTTTACATTCAGACAATCTCGGTAGCAACCTTTTGAAACACAGTACTTCGTCGATGATGATGATTATGTATATTTAAAGGCGCTCAACAACGTGGTAATTAGTGCCCTTGTAAAACGAATAATTACAAGAAACATAAATGAAACCTAATTTGCAAAAAAGGCTAAACGTTATGAAATCTCGATATTTTGTCTTGTCTGTCACGGGGAGGGGGGGGGGGATCCCGGCGCGTCAGTAGATTGTATATTGTGCGTTAGACCCCGGGAGGAAGGATAAGATGAAAGTACCCCACAGGCGGCCACGTTTTAACTACTACGCTGGTACAGTCAGTTCTTCAGCCCGACAGAGTTCCAGGTCTCCACAAAGACTAATCAATGAGTTCCCCTGGCGGGCGACCATAGCGCCTCTCCTCAGTCGAACACCGTATTTCCAGAGCGCAAGCACTATCGCAGCGCATCCTACCGGCGACCCCCCTGACTCTTACAACCTGGAAAGAATGAAACGAAAGGTGAAACAGGGGCTGTAAAGTAAACATCCTTCCCAGCATTCGGCTGAGTGACCGGAAGACCACGAAAAAAACCCAAGGTCAGGAAGGTCGGCCGGGGGAATCGAACCAATGATCTATCTCCCGAATACGGGCCACAGACGTTACCACTTAAGTCATCCCGGGTAGTTACTTAGTACGGAATAAGGAAAGTAATAAGAATCGTTGGTAGGTGCATGATACTGAGACGTATTGGCAGGTTTGCCGAGAAGGCTGGGTCCTAACCTCGTTATTAATTACAGAGCGAGCTGTTACGCGTCGTTAAGAGTTTTCTCTCTCCCAAGCCACGAGAACGTGAGACCTGGAGAATAAAACTTAATTGCATTCATCTCTTCTTCAGGAGAAAGTTTATCTTCGTGTTGGTAGCTGTAATTGTCTCGCCACTGCAAATGTGATGCTTCTCTTAGCGTCTGTCTGTCACTGCAACAGTTTAAATTGCCGATCTTCGGGGGCTTTTCGGGGGCAAATGCTGGGAATGATAATTATATACCCCGAATTTCCTGTCGTCCCATTTCACTTCATTATTTTATTCATCCTTCCCCACGTATCAGCTAAGGTGTTAGGTGAGGTTTGGCAGGGATGATGAACACTCTTTGTCCCTTGTTGTTCATGGATTCCGGGTAGAACGGCGGCATATGGTGTTGCACCTAAACGGGGTCCCCTTGAGAGGGTCCCGGGAGGCCTAAAGACCTCGAGGTGTAGTCAAATTTGGGAAACTTAGGGATTTATCTCAATGTCTACATTTGGTCGCACGGTGTCTCCCGTCACCTCATCCTTGCTCCTTGGGGGCATAGGTACAATAAGCCTGGCTTCACTGCCGAATTCATATTTCTATTCTCTATCTCTTTCTAGCTATGCAAAAGTCAGCCGAATGAAGAGGACTTCTAAGGACATTCGAAGAAAATGCAAGATATAATTTCACTTTTGATGAAAATTGGCACTTTAATCAAAATTGTAGGTCATTTTTGAGAAAATTGAAATTTTGAAAAATCTAAAGGGTAATCTGAGGTGGGGGGTTTCCTTGAAAAGCTTCGTGTCGCAACCTTAGAGGATACTTGAACTAACTTGAGTAATGGTGTTCACACACAAGTTTTCTAAAAGTGCTTTTTTTTGGATTCAGGGAGTCTCAAAACATGTATTTCTAGTGAAATCTCGTTAAGTGGAATTCAGTATTCCCTACTTACTATACACAGTAGAGAAAGTAATAAATCACTGTTTATGCATTGTTGACAAGAAAAAGAAATTTCGAAGACATTTCCATGTAAATACGTTGCAAGTTACTTAGGAAATTCAAAAAGATTGTGTCATGTTCCCATTAGCTTCAGTTAATGTATTCATTACTGACGACAGTCCTTTGTCGAGCACATAATGTTATAAACAATTCGACACGTTGCTTCTGTAATAAAAATTAAAACGACTATTTTACAAATAGAAGCGTTAAATTATCATACAGCTGGTCATTCTTTTGTTTAGTAAGAGTCGCCTAGTGTATCTAATAAATCGCTCAGAAACAATTTATTACGCATTACAATCGATTAACAATTAATACCACTCCATTTCAATCTTACAACTGTGTTTTTAACAATTGTTATTTTAATAAATAATGTATTTTTCGACAAGGCAGTTTTCTGTTATAACAAGAGTAATTCTTGGGTTTTATTTTCCTCAGTTGGCAGTAATAAGTTGAGCTACACTAATCAAAATGAGTATTTTTTTTAAAGTATAATTTAACATGTTCTTGTCAAATCTTTGCGATATAGTATTGAAATTCATATTTTATTTATGAAATAGCCCAAATAGCCGGTCTGACTGGAGAATTTATGGGTTACGTCACACGTGTTATGATATTACTTGTGACAACATGTGTAAATGTTTCAGAAGATTGGAGGTTAAAATGTGATTTCGGTTGCTGTAGGGTTGGCAGCACTAGGCACGGTTCCAAATATGGAATATACGTAAGAAAATTGGGCACATTTCAGTTGCCCGGGGGCACGCGTCCTGCCTCAAGATACAGGAAACGATGCGGAAGTGTTAAATTACGAGTACATAGTAGTAAACGAAAGGAAGTACCCACCAATTAGACTGAAACATCGCGATCTGACCAAATAAGGAAGAGCATCGACTGGTGAAACTGTACGTGCACAAGTTCTTACGGTTAATGTGCGGAGTTTGCATGCCTCGTACCACAATACAAGGACTTTGGAAACTTAACGCCACTCCCATTTTATACAGTGGAACAAAAACTAACCTAATTGAACAGTACCGAACTAATGTGTCAGCAGGTTTACGTAAATCAACCCGCAAAATAATGCCACGTTATAAAATAGGAAACAGAAACACAGCAAAGTTGTATATACATAGAACTTTAATATGTTTCCACTTCTGCGTGTTAATTTCTTCTCCCCCCCCCCTCTCTCTCTCTCTCCGTCCAACACCTTCCCACAAACCAGGTTTATTACCTGATGTTTTTGTATGTTCGTATTATTAAGCTACTCCTTTTCTTTCACATCTCAATGCACTATCCACTGATCTATCCACTGCTATCCACTCAGCGTCATGTTTTCTGTGGTACGTCTCCTTAGAAGTACTAACTATTCTGAAAACATACTACTCTGAATAAGTAAAATGATACATCTGTAAATGAGGTAAATATTGATGTAATATTGTTCATTACCGTGCCTTGCATTACAGTACAAATGTCTGCACTTATACTCCTAACAGCGCGCGCGCGCGCGTGTGTGTGTCAGTCTGTGGACAGTATAACTCAAAAACGAAAAGTCGGTTAAAAACCAAACTTGGTATTTAGGTTTAAAGTCTTTCAAGAATGCCACACGAAGATTTTGAAGGAAATTACTCCACCCTAAACTACCCTTTACGTGGAACACTCTTCGAAAATTTTGATTTTGTCGAAAAGGGCTCTGACGATTTTGATTAAAATGTCATATGTTTAAGATCTTTTTATGACAAATGAAATGTATATCTTGAATTTTCTGGCTATAGCCCCTGGAGTCGTATTTACTCTGGACGACTTTTGCATAACTCGTAAACCGTTAGAGATAGACCAAATCATACTATACAAAAAATGTAGATCTTGCTAAAATACACAATTTATGTCTCAATAAATTTTCTTGTAGGGTGAACCATTTCGGAGATATTCCTTGTTATGTGTGTGAGTTTCGGAAAACTTAGAACTTTCGTGAAATGGATCATCGTTGTTCATTTTTTATGTTAAGTGGGCAAAAGTGACAGAATCCCAAAGCTTTAGATATAGGAATAAGAGTTTGTAAGAATAATTAGTACAAGAGTAGAGAAAGTCATGTGAGTGTAACACATATTTTTTTCCGAAGCAATAGTCCAAGTTATGCACAAAGGTTAAGTGTACTCGCCATTGCACAAACTGTTCAAATTGGATGATTATTTTCCGAGACACCTTTGAACAATAATTGCTATGACAGTTAATTGTGCTGTAAACTTTTTGAAATGACATGTTGCGTGTTTTGATATACCACAAAGGAAATCAATTCAGAACGTTGCCCACAAGTAGTGAGGTTCGCTTTCATTTGTTTTTAATTCTGGTTTGGTTTTTGTAGGGCAATAGCAGTAGTGAGTGACTGGCACACTGTAGTTCGCGTGTCTGGCACGGTGGGCTCTACGTACTTTCTTGGTGCGGGAGTGTGTGACTTGTATGCTGTGTAATTCTTCCTTGCTTTCCATTCATGCACACTTCTTTTGTTTTTTCGCTGTTACACGTAACACTCTTAAATGTTTAGCTTTCAACGTATGGACAACTACCGCATTCTGGATTAAATACGCTGCGCAATTCAACTTTTCCTGCCTTTGTGGGTGTTTTATAATATATAATTACTGTACTGAAACACGAGCCAAGGAATAACACTGTTATGGTATAATGCTCGTCACATCAAAAACGGTACACTTCATGCAAAAAGTTACAAACTAATAGGCACCAAACGTTTAGGCGGCGTTTTACCTTATGAACAACTGCTCAAGAACAAGGATGTCTATTCGCTTATAGTGGTTTAATCTTTGGGTGTATATTACTTTTGATTGTTACATTAAACTCACACAGACATTCTCACTCAAATTCATACTTGCAGACCGTAGGGAGGTTGGGGAATAATACTGATTAAAGAAACCAGCTGGGAACATAACCCGGGACCTCTGAATTTGAAGATTAGCATGCTAGACACCAGCCCACAAAGACAGCCGTTTAAGTTTTCTGTACAGTTCCATCACTGAACTGTCAGTAAAGGTTTCATATCTATCCACACATGTGAAAATGGAAGAAACGTGATTTGAGGGGCTCTGGGACTCAAATTTGAATGTTTTATACTTTTATAGGTATGAAATCAACACTTAGTACTTTGGACCATACTTTGTTGAAATACTGCCGAAACTTTAAGCAGAAAAGGGATGTTTAAATGTAGCGCACATAGCATTTAAATCCTGCGCTAGAACTTTAAAAATGGCGGAATGTAACAACTGATGACTGAAGGTTTGTGGAACATCATATGCATAAATGATAACTTTTCGGTCATGTTTCAGGCCCAGGGTCCCTTGAAGAAGGGGTATACCTATATTACACAGTTTAGATGCAGATGTGATCAATAACCTATAATTTGCCCACCCTCCCTTTTTAAGACACTTTCTTATACTATAGGAACCATACCAAATAAATCGCTAAGCCTAGTATTTATTATAAAGGAGGTATAAACTCCCAGTTAGGTGTGGACTATACTTTTAAGTTTACTTTTCTTTATAAACGTTAATTTTAAGTTCGAGTTAACTAGACTTTAACTCGATCTCCATTTCACTCAATTTAACTGTATGTTGTAATATGGCGGTCCCAGTTGTACGTAAGGATATCCGGGAGGTATTTGGGGAATTGCTGTTATGATGAAGTTATTCCTATAATTGAAACACCTCAGGGACCAAAACTTTCCTAGATACCTACACCTAATCACTTTCAGACGTGGAACGAACATGAATATTTAAACAGACCAGACTTACGAAACAGAGTCCTAACCTCATTACGCCAAATTCGAAACCGATACAGATATCAACGAGAAGGAATAAACTGTAAGACCATACACATATGTTATATTGGATTTCAATTAAAATAACTATAAATGTTTGAAAGGTAACCGTAAATATAAAAGCTAGGGCCATGTAACGCAATTAACCTATGCATCACGTAAACATGCGGTAGGTACAAACTTGTATAAACATTAATAAAACTGTCGCCTAGCATTCTGTGTACCTACCAGAACATGTTCCACTTCTCCTATGATTAACTGCAAGTAAATAAACAAATGAGCTTTGATGAACAATTTGTAGAATATACCTATATGAAAATAAATCGTAAAAATCTCAACTGAGTGAACATCACACTTTGTTGACCGATTGTTTTTAAGTGTGTGTGTGTGTGTGTGTGTGTGTGTGTGTGTGTGTGTGTGTGTGTGTGTGTGTGTGTGTGTGTGTGTGTGTGTGTCCTAACCTCCCACGACTCAGAAACCTAAGCTTATATAAATATTATAGCGTTGTTAAAGAATATGTTAGTGTTCATTATGTGCATTTTTATTAATTATAAAATAAAGTAATGATGTACATATATGCCATCTTCAGTGACAAATGGGAACTAAGGCGGGAGTGAGGCGACGACAAAATGTGTTGAACAAATCAGTCACCAGGTGCTAGAGTAAATAATTACCATAAAAGCTTCCAGCGTGTATATTTTGAGGAAAATAAACCCAAGATTTAGAAAGCCAACACCGTGAACATAAGCTATGCAATCTCCCCTACAGCTTGCTGTTTAATTGACATGCTCTGCAGCCTATTTATTGAACTCTAACATAATTTGTTTCGCGGCTTACATTTAGACCTGTGCAACATAACCTAGATTTCAAGTTTTCTATGTTAGTTTACTCACGCTATTAATCCGCTGGCAGCTCACGCTTTAAGAAAGTTGATAACGGAAGTAACAAAATGCATCCTGAATAAAATATCAACATTGTCCATAGCACAGCTAACTTAACTTTATTGTTGAAAGCATTTGAACGAGTAATTGCGATAAACGTCTACCGCTCGAAACAGCGCTGCATACTAGCAATTTTTTTAAAAACAATTGACTGTATTTGTGCGCCATACCTTCATTTGGCCCCTTTGATTTAGTAATATCGGCAATATTTATCACTCTGTGTGACCTTTGAAACAATCTTAAACACAGTACTTTAATGCACTTCTCAAATGTATTTTTTTAGAAGTTTTCATTACTTAAAATGCTCCACGTCCCACAATTTTGGCCGACTAACTGATAATTATCAGTGAATGATTACTTAAAAGACTCAATAGCCATTTTTTAGTTTTATAATTACATTATTTTTATTGATCGCCTCCATAGCGCAGTAGTAACGCGCCTGCCTTTGGCGCGGAGCACCCAGGTTCGATCCCCGGTACCGGCTTGAGGATCTTTCCCCCACTGGGAGGTCTGGCACGGGGTGCACTCAGCCTCGTTAGGTCCCTAAGGGGTCAATTGAGGAGCTACTTGATAAACAAGTAGCGACTCCAGGTCGTGAAGACCGCATAACAGGCTCGGGGCGCTGAACACATCCCACCCTCCAGTTCTACACCCCAATCACTACAGTTGTAGTAGATAGTGGTGGGGGACGCAGCGGCCGGGCAGTAAGCTTTGACTCCCGAAACGATGTTGCACTCGGGGTTATATATTATTATTATTATTATTATTATTATTATTATTATTATTATTATTATTATTATTATTATTATTATTATTATTATTATTATTACTATTATTAAATATTTTCACAGTCCGACATTTATAAAATCGAAAAATTCCAAAATGCAGACGCCTTATTCTTCTTTTCTAGCACAGCTTCATTTGAATTTTAAACAACTCCAATATGCGATTTTTGTATAATAGAAGGATGTAAAAAAAGAAGTTTGACACGCGGGGTACTTTCAATTAACACAGTTAAAATAATTAAATTCACAACTAAAACATTAATACAAACACAGATATGTGATTGAAATGTTGCATGTGATCATTATACTACCTACATAACTATATTGTGATAAAAAAATGCTGGTCATTCAAATGGAAAGACGGGTGCCTTTCTTAACAGGCATTTAAATTACCATAACCATATATAGTATAGCTGTTAGGGGTATAAGTGCAGATATTTGTACTGGTAAATGGGGACAGGGTAATGCAAAATATCACATCAATACTTACTTCATTTACTAACTTACAAGTTTACTTAATAAGAGTAGGTAGTTTATTTTCAGGTGCGCATGATAGGTAACTCAAGCTATATATGTTTGTTTTCCCCGAAGGTGAAAGGCGTAAGTAGAACACGCATTGAGGTATGAACACGTGGATAGTCTAACTGACAGGCATTGTTCATTTCCCGGCGCAGCTACAACCATGCAAAAAAGATCAAACAGTAAACTATGTGGCTGGTTTTTGGGAAAACTATTACTTGCAGAGAAAAAAATAACCAACACACTAAAATGGATATATATATTAAGGCATCGTTCATCAAAATATCCGTAACTATGCCCCTAACATCTTTTTTATGAAGTATCGTAAACCGACTGCATGGAGTTATTTTATCTATTCAACAGGGGCGTAGCGTCAATGAATGTGACTGATGTGCACTTTTCCTTAGTTAACTTTTTCTATTCTCTATATATTAATCCAATTAACGTAATGCTTGCTGAAGAGTATGTTTCGAACAACAATCTGCTATGAATTAGTATTGTTAGCTTATCACGCCATGAACTGAAATATAGGGCTGGTGGTTCCGCCAGTCACGTCAAACGATGTGCGCGCGCACTGGATGTGACTGAGAGAAATGCATTTCGCTTGTTAATCTTAATGATGTTTAAAGCTAACTTTTTCAGTATTTTGTTTGGCAGTGAAGGTTAATTTTATATTTTTAACTTCTTCTGCACCTAACGAGCACGAAAAGCAGTAATGTGTGTGAACGTGTAAGAGAGAAGTATGTCAGGAAACCTAAGACAGGGTATGCACTTTGATCATTTGCTTTTGTGTGGTTCTGTGTTGTACACAGACGCTGCATTTCCTGGAAACATACTGCTCCGAATATGGAATCCGAGCACTTGTAATCAAACTGGGAATGCAGAAAACAATAGTGGGAGTGATTATTCTATAACTTTAATATTTACCAGTGAGTGAATTAATTATAAAATTCTATAAAACTATAAAAGTTGTGAAAAATTTTTTTTTCAAACTTAGTAATTGTTATTTAATAAATCAAAGGATTGTAAAATGTTCTGTTGCCAGTATTCTTTTGAGGGTGCTTATTTATAACAGACGAATATTTAAAATTATGTAAAACAACTTTAAAATCTTCATCTTCATCTTTTAGATACACTGCCGAAATAATAGCTAGAAAAGATACATTTAAAGGTGTTGAAGCTATTATAATGAACATTTAAAGTACCTTATTACTTATGTGTATTATGTCTGATATGAGTTTGAACAAAATCCGGTAATAATTGTAGAATTTAGAAATGTCACCTTTGCGAACCGTTAACATGGGTTCAAGGTGCATACCCAAGTTCACACAGCACGCTACGCCACTGCTATTTAACCTATTTAACTGGGAAAGCTATTTCGTGAACTCCAAATAGCTGATGACTTGAGTGTCTAATTATTCCAACACGTGATTAAGTTTGTTTTTCACTTACCTACCAATACTGTCACTGACATGACGCTTGCTTGTCGCAGCGGGGACAGATCTGCAATTAAAAAAGAAAGCATGCTGAATGAGCTGAAATGAAGAAGGTGCATGGTGGGTAGGTAGAGGAACGGGGCAATGACTAACGCTGTCTGAAGGTCATATCCCCGAGATACCGTAACAATCAAGGACATGTTACTAGGTGATCCGGGAGATAGCAAATGTCATGGTGAACCATCTGCTGCATTCCTCACATACGTGTGTACCTACTGCTCTCTTCCTTTCGCAACAATGGAAGTCTAGCGTTTTCTGAAAAAACATTACAGCTAGTGTAAAGTGAAACTGGGTGTTTATTTATGGACGCTCTGGAACTGCTGTGGTTCTCAGCGTCCTTTTATATACTGGGAGTGAAAGAGTGTTTAATTTTGCTCAGAGGCCTCTTTATCAGGCTTGAAGTTCTCTTACGTGCTATACATAGACGACATGGGACCGACGGCTTCACTTCCCCTCTGAAAGGTGGATTTTTACCTCCGAAAAAATCCATTCCCCTCCGCCGGTTTGCAACCCACGACCTCGAGAACCAGAACTTAGCATGCTACTCCTAAACCACTGACGACATCAATAGAAGGAGAGAGAGAGACAGTCTATGTAAACAGTACGAGTCAAAATCCTAAAGGCAGCGTCTTTCATGAAAATGCTATTAACCACCATTTGTCATATTTTCCTTATTCCTTCATTTTATGTAAACGACTCAAACTATTGTGATTGAAAAAGTACATCTTTAAGGTATTTTCATGACAAATACAATGTATATCTTATATTTTCTGAGAATATCCTGTGAAGTCCTGTTTATTGTAAAATAATCTTGTATAATTTTTTAAAATGTAGTTGAGAGTGTGATGCTTTATGGGACGGAATTTTGGACAGTGAACAGAGTATAGGAAGGAAAGTTGAGAACTGTTGAACTAGACTTCTTTAGAAGATCGGGTGTGAAGTTGAGAAAAGAGAGAATAAAAACTGAAGAAGTACGACACTTAATGGAGATGGGAAAGGATGTAATCTTAGTGATACATGCAAAAAGATGCAATGGTTTGGGCATGTAACTCCAATGGAAGATGGAAGATCGCTACAGGAGGTGGACACCAGAAGGAAACAAATAGGAAATGAAAAGTGGATAAATGGAATAAGAAGATATATGGAGGTGAAGAGACTGTGGATAGGGAACAGTGAAGACAGGTGATAAAATAGTGGAAATCCCATGTACTAAACTTCTATTCTTATTCTTATATATAAATTGCTTTGTTGGTGTACAGCATTGTACAAATTCCTGAATGAATACTAATAGTTTTGTATAATTTTATATAACTGGTAAACCATAAGCGATAAACAAAAGATTATAATACAAAAATTGGAGATCTCGTTAAAGTACACAAATGTGTTAAACAAATGTTTATGGCAATACCATTTCCAAGATATTTGCTGCTCCTGTATTTCGATTAACTTTAAGCATTTGGTAAAATAAGGTTGTCGAGAGGGACAGAGAAGAAGAGAGGAAAGAGAGAGTTAGAAAATTATTATTATTATTATTATTATTATTATTATTATTATTATTATTATTATTATTATTATTATTATTATTATTATTATTATTATTTTTTTTTTTTTTTTTTTTTTTTTTTTTTTTTTTTTTTTTTTTTTTAAACAACGCTGTAAATTGCCGGGATCATATCAGAGTCGCCGGTGTACCACAATTTCGTTCCGCAGGGCAACATGGAGCTGTCATTTTTAAGGACACTTCAAACCATCGGTCTGGGCCGGGTTTGAGCCCGCCAGCGTGTAACCAAGTGAGCCACCCAGACCAACGGGAGAGTTAGAGTGGGAGGAAATCTGCTAAGAATGTGGAATCACGAGACATTTGAAAAGAGTCGGAAGGTCAAGCATGACACTTTCTAGCGGCCGACAGACATAGACGTGTTCCAACTGCAATATTTGCTCCTTGCCATGAACAAAAGAAACCTCATTCTCACAGTTTCCGCCTCTAAATGACACAGATTACACTGACCGCAATATTCGGCTACTTCAGAACACTAGGTAGGTAGGTATTCTAAAATGTGGTTTTATGTTTACAGGCATATCCGGCGTGTTTTCCCTGGCTTCAAGTTTCTACCTTTCCCTTTGTCCATCATAAACATACGCAGGGAACCCAGTATCGCCAATTTATTTTCACGCGATGTTAATGCAATACACTTGTGAAATTGGGTGAAATTTTGGGGAAAATGTAAAAATTGGAATTTTTTTATTTTTACTGATTTACATTCCATACTTTAGTTTGTTATCATTGATTTATTAATATGAGCAATATTTATAACACTCCTGAACGCAGCACTGTAATACACATTCCAATTTTAAATGTCGCTTTTCTGAAAACTTTCTAAATATTTTTCATTGTGCAAAATGATGCACATGGTAAACTGTTTGACCCATTAACTTAAAATTTTCAGCAAAACTTAAAAGATCTACATGTCATTTTTATATGTTTATAACTACGTTACTTTTATTAAAGATTTTCGTACTTTCATATTCATAAACTCGAAAAAGTGCAAAGGATTTGTCCTTTTTTAGTTTCACTTCAATTTAAAAAGTTCGTGATCTTTTATACAGTCTGTTAAAGGCATAATAAAATCATTAGTATGATGTAAAAATAGTTTTTATATTATTTATTTACATATTTATTATATTTACATTGTTATTATTTTTCAAATAATTACATTCGGCGGCGTCATGGCCGAGCGTTTAGACCATTCACCTATCAGCAAAGTGGCCGGGTTGGATCCCAAGGACCCGCATGAAGCGGGGTCTGGACGGTTTCCCCCACCACTCATTCCATGCTCTATCATCACCTCTCTATTCATCCATTTGGCCTGCATTTCATACCATCCTCTTTCTCGCTCTCATGCCTGGTGCTTGGGTGACCACCAGCTTCCAAGTGTTCACTGTGTCCGGTACATAGGACCCTCTGCTCCCCGACAGGCGTCTGACCCTAGACACTGGCTTGTAAGTCCTACATAAGGGGAGGGTAATCACTTCCTCACTCTCATACTGACCACTTCACTCTGTCTGGTACATAGGTTCCTGTGTTCCCTGACAGACGTCTGACCCTAGACACTGACTTGTAAGTCCTACATAAGGGGAGGGTGATCACTTCCTCACTCTCATACTGACCACTTCACTCTGTCCGGTACATAGGTTCCTGTGTTCCCTGACAGGCATCTGACCCTAGACACTGACTTGTAAGTCCTACATAAGGGGAGGGTGATCACTTCCTCACTCTCATACTGACCACTTCACTCTGTCCGGTACATAGGTTCCTGTGTTCCCTGACAGACGTCTGACCCTAGGCACTGGCTTGTAAGTCCTACATAAGGGGAGGGTAATCACTTCCTCACTCTCATACTGACCACTTCACTCTGTCTGGTACATAGGTTCCTGTGTTCCCTGACAGACGTCTGACTCTAGACACTGGCTTGTAAGTCCTACATAAGGGGAGGGTAATCACTTCCTCACTCTCATACTGACCACTTCACTCTGTCTGGTACATAGGTTCCTGTGTTCCCTGACAGACGTCTGACCCTAGACACTGGCTTGTAAGTCCTACATAAGGGGAGGGTAATCACTTCCTCACTCTCATACTGACCACTTCACTCTGTGTGGTACATAGGTTCCTGTGTTCCCTGACAGGCGTCTGACTCTAGACACTGACTTGTAAGTCCTACATAAGGGGAGGGTAATCACTTCCTCACTCTCATACTGACCACTTCACTCTGTCTGGTACATAGGTTCCTGTGTTCCCTGACAGACGTCTGACCCTAGACACTGGCTTGTAAGTCCTACATAAGGGGAGGGTAATCACTTCCTCACTCTCATACTGACCACTTCACTCTGTGTGGTACATAGGTTCCTGTGTTCCCTGACAGACGTCTGACTCTAGACACTGACTTGTAAGTCCTACATAAGGGGAGGGTAATCACTTCCTCACTCCCATACTGACCACTTCACTCTGTCTGGTACATAGGTTCCTGTGTTCCCCGACAGACGTCTGACCCTAGACACTGTCTTGTAAGTCCTACATAAGGGGAGGGTAATCACTTCCTGACTCTCATACTGACCACTTCACTCTGTCTGGTACATAGGTTCCTGTGTTCCCTGACAGACGTCTGACTCTAGACACTGACTTGTAAGTCCTACATAAGGGGAGGGTAATCACTTCCTCACTCTCATACTGACCACTTCACTCTGTCTGGTACATAGGTTCCTGTGTTCCCTGACAGACGTCTGACCCTAGACACTGGCTTGTAAGTCCTACATAAGGGGAGGGTAATCACTTCCTGACTCTCATACTGACCACTTCACTCTGTCTGGTACATAGGTTCCTGTGTTCCCTGACAGACGTCTGACTCTAGACACTGACTTGTAAGTCCTACATAAGGGGAGGGTAATCACTTCCTCACTCTCATACTGACCACTTCACTCTGTCTGGTACATAGGTTCCTGTGTTCCCTGACAGACGTCTGACCCTAGACACTGGCTTGTAAGTCCTACATAAGGGGTGGGTAATCACTTCCTCACTCTCATACTGACCACTTCACTCTGTCCGGTACATAGGTTCCTGTGTTCCCTGACAGACGTCTGACCCTAGACACTGGCTTGTAAGTCCTACATAAGGGGAGGGTAATCACTTCCTCACTCTCATACTGACCACTTCACTCTGTCTGGTACATAGGTTCCTGTGTTCCCTGACAGACGTCTGACTCCAGACACTGGCTTGTAAGTCCTACATAAGGGGAGGGTAATCACTTCCTCACTCTCATACTGGCCACTTCACTCTGTCCGGTACATAGGTTCCTGTGTTCCCTGACAGACGTCTGACCCCAGACACTGACTTGTAAGTCCTACATAAGGGGAGGGTAATCACTTCCTCACTCTCATACTGATCACTTCACTCTGTCTGGTACATAGGTTCCTGTGTTCCCTGACAGACGTCTGACCCTAGACACTGACTTGTAAGTCCTACATAAGGGGAGGGTAATCACTTCCTCACTCTCATACTGACCACTTCACTCTGTCCGGTACATAGGTTCCTGTGTTCCCTGACAGACGTCTGACCCCAGACACTGACTTGTAAGTCCTACATAAGGGGAGGGTAATCACTTCCTCACTCTCATACTGGCCACTTCACTCTGTCCGGTACATAGGTTCCTGTGTTCCCTGACAGACGTCTGACCCCAGACACTGGCTTGTAAGTCCTACATAAGGGGAGGGTAATCACTTCCTCACTCTCATACTGACCACTTCACTCTGTCTGGTACATAGGTTCCTGTGTTCCCTGCCAGACGTCTGACTCTAGACACTGGCCTGTAAGTCCTACATAAGGGGAGGGTAATCACTTCCTCACTCTCATACTGACCACTTCACTCTGGTACATAGGTTCCTGTGTTCCCTGACAGTCGTCTGACCCTAGACACTGGTTTGTAAGTCCTACATAAGGGGAGGGTAATCACTTCCTCACTCTCATACTGAACACTTCACTCTGTCTGGTACATAGGTTCCTCTGCTCCCCGACAGACGTCTGACCCTAAGTACTAGCATGTAAGTCCTAGGGGGTGTCAGTTCTCCATACGGGGAGGGTAATTAGATAAAGAAGAAGCAGAAAATTATTACATTCTAATTGTTAATAAAATGGTTAGACTGTTTTTGAGAAAACAGAAAGCAAGGATAACGCTACCGTTCTGAATATGCGTTTTTGCATTGCGGAAATTTCGTGACAATCTTCGTGTGGTATCCATGGCTGATAATGGACTGCACTGCCAAATTTGGTATTTACCCGACATTTCTTCTTCGCGTTACAACAGGTACCACATCCCGTTGACAATACCTACACTAGCATAATGGGTTAATCTTTCGGAAGGTTGCCTTGAGGTTAATGTCTGACAGATTGTAGGCCAAATAAGTTATTATATGCAAAGTACTTGGTATGATATCTACACCCATGTGTTGTTTATGAATACATGTGACACCTTGTGTAATGTTATTTCACGTGGAACGGTTCTCCACTCAGCAGGGTTCCGTATTATAACAGAACCATCCATCTCCAGATATGACAACTTACTTCTCTGTTGCTATAGTTACAACTTTTCTCACACGTCACTATGTATTCATTATATGTCATAGTGGAATGTGAAGTTTCTGTGGCTACATCTCCTTACAATACTACCAACTTCTTCTTTCCTTACAGATACAACGCGAATATGAGAATACAGCAGGCTTTAAGTGATACTCAAATATTTTAAGAGCTCTGTGATGACTCTGAAATTCCATTCTCTATGCTTTTTCAGGACATAAAAAGAACAAGAACTTGCCAATTGAGAAAAGTATAAGTATTGGAAAATTGACACAAATAACAAGGAAATGGTCGAAGGAGTCTCTTCCGGCTGGTATCTCCCGTCACCAGTATGAAGGGAATCTTCTTCTCGTCGTCACTTTGAAGGGTCGGTATGATGAATTCTTTTCTCGTATAAAAGATCCGGCTAACTATTTCGATGAACTGCGATGACTCTTTCTTTCCTATCTCGGTTGTGGTACGGGTATGAAGTATGTTCACAATTTACAGCTGATAATTTTCCTTGAGACGCGACCCCCGTGAAAATTATATATTACGTCGATGTATTAACTTTTAGTCTTTCTAATGAGATAGTCTTCTTTGCTCTGGAGGCCACAATTGAAATAATATTAGTGTATTTATTATCACAATTTTATTCGTTAATATATATAACATTTACAATGAAGACAAAAGATAATCGCACTAGGCCAACTGCAAACGATATAATGCAAACAATCAAACAATGGGAAACAAAACACTCCAACACAACACCTACCATAATTAATAATACTGCATCAAATGCCCCTCATCACAGTATATGCAACTAATTCTATTTTGGGAAAATTGTTTTCAGCCATACAATGTTGCATGTACTGTGATGATCTCCCCACAACAATGTAATTGTACAACAATATAACAACTGTGTTGAAAAACAGGTCATCGTTGAATACAAAAATATTTTCTCTTGACAATGTTTCGATTTTTTTTTCTTTTTTTTTTTTTTTTTTTTGCAACTTTCAGGGGTTCTATGCCCCCACTAAAATTTGTTTTATGATTTTTCTTATATGCGGTGGATAATGGCGAATAAGTGCTTCAATAACCTCCTGTTCACTCAACTGAGGTTGGAGTAGTTTCGATTTGTTCGCCAGTTTCAAAAAATACTCCATCATTGAAATACCACGTTTACTGTCATAATGTCCGGTAGCCAGTTCGACTTTAATCTGGTTTTGACGTCCCGGTCCCCAAAATCTATTTATAAAAAGGTTTCGAAACATACTATATGTTTCGTGAGACGCCAAAGTTAGTCTTAACCATTCCAATGCGTTTTTCTTAAGACAGCGTTTAACCACCATCATTCGTATCTCGTTCGGAATTCGTTTGATCCTAAAATAATCCTCCAGTTCTTTTATGAAAATTTTTGGATTGTCACCGGCTTCTTCGTCAAATGACGGAGGGGTTAGGTCATGGAACAAGTGACTAGCGTGACAATTATGGTTTTGACTAGGGGAGTGCATTGGCATAGCTAAATCATTCTCCTGAAAGTCCGCCATATTACTGTTATTGTCAAGTGCATCAGTATTGGTCATATTTTTGCATTCACTCACAAATTGATCATGATTGTCATTAACTCTATCAGCCTGTAGAGCAATCACAACTTGGGAAAGCCTTCCTGTAAATTCTTTTTCCTTTGTAACCGTTTCATTTATTCTATTTACATTTACATTGGCTTCCTCCTTTACTTTATTCAATTCTTCTCGCTGTGACTGCATCTCAGCGCTTATACCCTTTACAACATTTTCTAAACTATCAATTTTTACATCAATGTCATTTTGTTTTGACCTAATTCCATCTTGATACATTTTACAACTCTGTTCTACCACGACTATCTCTGTTCTCAATTCATCTCCTACCTTTGCAATTTTTGCATTCTGTTCTGCTAGTTTTTCATCAAATTCTTTACTTAATTCAGCTTTCATTTCTACCACTGTCTTCTCCTGTCCTAACTTAACTTCATTTATCAATTCTCCTAGCCTAGCTATTTCTACTGTGTTTGATTCCTGTCCTAATTTTATCACGCTTACTAACTCACCTAATTTAGCTATATCATTGTTACTTGATTCAATTCTTTCTGTACATTCCTTCTTACATAATTCAATTTCTTGTGACAATTTATTTATATTTCTGGCATTATCCTCCTTCAAATCTGCTACATCTGCTTTTAGTTCTGTTACATTTCTAACACTATCCTCTCTTAGTTTTGCTACATCTGCTTTTAGTTCTGTTACATTTCTAACAAAATCTGCTTTTATATCTGCTGTATTTTCTCTTAGTTTTGCTACATCTGCTTTTAGTTCTGTTACATTTCTAACAAAATCTGCTTTTATATCTGCTGTATTTTTGTTCATCGCTTCCAATATTTCTTTCAATCCTATTTCAGATTCCTTACATACTACATTCTTTCTACCTTCTACTGATAACTTATCACTCACTTCCCTCTCTACACTATCATTATCTTTCTCAACTTCTTCCATCTTCTGTACAATTTTCTTATTGCGTAGTATCATAAATTAGTACTAGTCTTACTTGAATTCTGGAGCACAAGAAAAAGGATACTCCGTCAAAATGTCTTCTTTTCACTCTTTGTCCAGGTACATATTTTTACTCTATACGCCTGTATTCGAGCCGTCGCACGTCTGGGCGCCAGTATGAAGGAGTCTCTTCCGGCTGGTATCTCCCGTCACCAGTATGAAGGGAATCTTCTTCTCGTCGTCACTTTGAAGGGTCGGTATGATGAATTCTTTTCTCGTATAAAAGATCCGGCTAACTATTTCGATGAACTGCGATGACTCTTTCTTTCCTATCTCGGTTGTGGTACGGGTATGAAGTATGTTCACAATTTACAGCTGATAATTTTCCTTGAGACGCGACCCCCGTGAAAATTATATATTACGTCGCTGTATTAACTTTTAGTCTTTCTAATGAGATAGTCTTCTTTGCTCTGGAGGCCACAATTGAAATAATATTAGTGTATTTATTATCACAATTTTATTCGTTAATATATATAACATTTACAATGAAGACAAAAGATAATCGCACTAGGCCAACTGCAAACGATATAATGCAAACAATCAAACAATGGGAAACAAAACACTCCAACACAACACCTACCATAATTAATAATACTGCATCATGGTTCACTCCACAAAAAGGTATTTGTCAATAACTGCGTTTTTAACGAGATCTACATTTTTTGTTTAGTAAGACTTTGTCTATCTCTTCCGGTTTACCAGTTATGCAAAAGTCATTCAAAATGAAGAGGACTGCAGAGACTATTCCTAGAAAATGCAATACATACATTTAATTTGTCATAAAAATATTTTAAACATATTGTGACAAATAACAAGTTCAGATTTTTTCTGTCACTTTATTTCTCTTCTAAAACTGAATGACAAAACACAGTTCTTTGTATTTATTCAAGATGCTCTCGGGCTTCGAGCCAGGTGTAGTGATGAAAAGACATCAACGTTTCGGGAGTGTACATCTCTCCCATCTTCAGGATGAATGACTAGCAAGAGTGAAGGGACCAGTAATGTTCGTCGCCAGGAAAGCTTCAAATCATATTTCACAGTTCTTTGTTTTGTTGTTAACACAGTTTATAGTTGGTCGTTATCTTGCAACCTAAAGCTGTTCTGTCCTATCGCAAGCTTCGCACACACTTAACTAATACTGCTCTTTGTTCAAACAAACAACTCCAATGGTCAATTGTCTAAAAACTCTCTCAAACAAGTGCCTCGCTGAATGCTTAAAACTGTCTTCTACTCTGGCTGGCTGACTGACTCGCTTATGTACCTACGAGGCAATGACAGCGCCGATTTCTTTCGAAATACACCTTTTGTCGAAACTTGCCGTAAACAAGCACGTAAATAGCTTCTACAACTGCGTGTAATCAGGTCTTGGTTCTGACCATTTCATTGTCGTCGGGCCGTGTGTTTGCACTCTAGGTGGTGTGAAGTAGCTAACACTCAGTTTTTCTTTGACGGGCGGCCGGCGCCACAATATGGTATTTCAAGTAAAATTGATGGGGCCATTCTTCAGAAGATAATTTTCGAAAAGTTTTCCATAAAGCATACTCTGGGAAGGAGTGATTTTATTGGAAACAATTGTATCGCATCCTTGGATGATGGGGACCTTGAACACCAAGTTTGGTATTAAACCGACATTTCAGTTTTAGTCTTTCTACTACGTATAGATAAGTAGAAGGAAGTATTGTATTCCACCCAAAAATTCGATGTCGAGATTTCACCGGAAATTTATGCTTTGAGGTCCCCTGAATTAAAAAAAAAAAAAAATTAAAAAGGCTTCGTGTTTGTGTCTGTCTGTGAACAGCATAGCTCAAAAACGAAGTCGGTTAAAAACAAAGTTGATATTTAAGTTTAATATCTTTCAAGGATGCGACACGAAGATTTTGAAGGAAATTCCTCCACCCTAAACTACCCTTTACATGGGAAACTTTTTAAAAAAAATTATTTTTTTCAAAAATGACTAACGATTTTGATTAAAATGCAATATGTTTAATATATTTTTATGGCAAACGAATTGTATATTTTGATTTTTCTGTCTATAGCCCATGTAGTTCTGTTTACTCTTGATGACTTTTACACAACTGGTAAACTGTAAGAGATACACCAAATCTTACTATACAAAAAATGTAGATCTCGTGAAAATACACGTTATGTTCCCAAGCATTCATTTTTTGTAGAATGAACCATTTTGAAGATATTTCTTATTATTTGTGTGGGTTGCAAATGGAAGGTCGTTTTTCACTTTTTTATCTCTTGGCTGTGCAAAGAGAATGGAATTTCAAAGCCTTCATATAGCGACCAGCTTTAAAAAATTTGACTACCGCTTAAAGTCTACTGTATTCGCATGTTCCCCTTGTGCCTACAAGGAAATTAACATAAGATAATTTCTGTAAATGTTTATCTCAAGTAACACGAAGAAGATATAGGAATAAGAGTTTGTAAGAATGGTTAGTACAAGAGTAGAGAAAGCCATGTGAGTGCAACACATCAGATATTTGAATTAAGCCGTGTATTTAAAGTGAAGTTTGTGAACCTACAATGGAATGGTAGAAAAGGCTCATGTAAGAATGATGAAACTGCGTGAGTTCACCAGTTAAGGAGGAATGTGGAATATACGAAGGTAGATTCACAGCAAGGCCAGGTGTTTCAGAAGAAACTTGACCTTTACCAAGTCCGCTACTGACATTTGCATCCTGCTCTGATCTTGCGGTTTAGCATCGTGACGAAATAGAGCAAGAATGAGAAAATCTCAGCACCAAGCGTCCCAGTTTTCCTCTACAGTGTACGCAATCCAAAATGTGACAGTTTTATTGCAGGAGTTATGGCTGCAAGATTACGCTGTAAATAGGGATAACATTTCAAGAAATGGATTTATGCAAGCTTTGATCATTATTTATTGTGACATACGAGGTAGGTGCATAATTAGAGCCCGAAGGATTTGTTCCGACGACTACGGAAGGTCTCAGGGGAAAACCTGTTTGAATCCTTCCATGACCGGAGTTAAATTGTTGCATTTTATTTTACTTTCTCTACAGGTAAAGCAAGGCATTACATTTCACCTAAACATTTAATATCGAGATTTCACTGAAAATATTAGTTTTTAAGACCCCCGATTAAAATAAAAATTCAAAAAAGGTCCGTCGGTGTTTCTGTGTCCATAAACAGCATAGCTTAAAAACGAAAAGTTGATCAAATAGCAAACTTAACTTCAGCATCTTCCACGGATGCAACAACAATTTTTTTTAAATGCCTTAATTCGAAACTGCTCTTTACATGAAATATTTCTGAAAATTTTAATTTTTTCCACAACAGCTCTAAAGATTTTGATTAAAATACTTTATCTTTTAAGGCATTTTCATGAGAAATGAAGTATATATGTGATGAATTTTCCGGGAATGCCCTCACAAGTCATCTTCATTCTTCCTATTCTTTTTTATAAGTGAATAGACAAATCTTACCACACAAAACACGTAAATCTCTTAAAACACACAGTTAATATGGTATATGTACATTTTTTGGAGTTAATCATTTTCGAAATATTCCTGTTTTTATTTTGAATTTTAAAATACTTATACCCAAATTTCACAATTTTTTTTAAATTTCTATTGATAATGCAGACAACCAACATTAAATCATCACATAGTGATCAGCTCTTAAAAGATGTCACTTAAGCCTATTGTATTCTCCTATTTTCATTGCACAACAAGAAAATATATAACATGACCATTTTTAAAAACGTTTATCTTGATTAATTATTTGAATCTGTTAGAGATGGAACAAAGTTCAACAGCACCAGAGTTTACGGCAGTAGTAATTGCACACAACAAAATCCAAGCCCAGGTCCATAGAATAAGATTGGAATCACAAGACAAGGTGCCAATGTCGGCAAGCAGCGCGGATTCATCTCCACGAGAGCGACATGCAGCAAAAAGCGATACAAATTCCCAAACAATGGGGACATCGTCAGTGTCACAGAAACACTGTATACATACAACATTTTATAAAATATATAACGTGATGACGTGTAACAAAATGAGAACTTCATTAATATGTACAAAGAGATGTGATTATGTATATCTATATACCATATAAAAGTCTTCAATTATGCATGTAGTATTACCACTGTAAATGGGGAAAAGAAATTCTAATAAAAAGGGGGAAAATAAAATACGAAAATCCACGCTTCTGCTCTTATTTTCGTGCATTTTATATCAAATAACATTCACGTTTTACTTTCTCTACTGGTAAGTAGGAGAAGTATTGTATTCCACCCAAAAATTCGATGTCGAGATTTCACCGGAAATATATGTTTTGAGACCCCCTGAATACAAAAAAAAGGGGATTTTTAGAAAAAAGGTCCGTGTGTGTATGTGTGTCTGTGGACAGCATAACTCAAAAACGGAAATTCGGTTAAAAACCAAAGTTGGTATTTAAGTTTAATGTCTTTCAAGGATGCGACACGAAGATTTTGAAGAAAATACGCTTTATATGGAACATATTTCGAAAATTTTGATTTTCTTGAAAATGGCTCTACCGATTTTGATTAAAATGCCATGTTTAAGATATTTGTATGACAAATGAAATGCGTATTTTGAATTTTCTGGCTATAGCCTATGCAGTCGTGTTTACTCTGGATGACTTTTGAATAACTCGTAAACCATAAACGTTAGACAAAATCTTACTGTACAAAAAAATGTAGATCTTGCTAAAATACTTTAAGTCCAAATAACATGCTTTGTAGGGTGAACCATTTCGGAGATATTCCTTGTTATTTTGTCAGTTTCGGAAAACTTAAATATTGCGTGAAATGGGACATCGCTGTTCATTTTTTATATGTTAAGTGTGCAAAGAGAACAGAATCTCGAAGATTTAAAAAATTTGACTATCGCACAAATTCTACTGTATTCTCATATTCCCCTTGTACCTACAAGGAAATAAGCAATAAGATAATTTGTACAAAAGTTTATCTCAACTAATATGAAGAAGATACAGGAATAAGAGTTTATAAGAAGGGTTAGTACAAGAGTAGGGAAAGATGTGAGTGCAACACATCAGATTTTTTTCTACTTCATGGCAATCTTAACAAAAAGTGAAAGTGTTCTTTACAGATATATATTTTATGATTTGAGTATGTTCATATTTGAGTATCTATCCATGCTTTATAAATCCGTTTGTGTTCTAAAGAGTTGAAATTAGAAGTTGTCTTATAGCATGTCCTCGAGTGTTGATTCCAAAGGCTGAGGAAAAGCCGAAGGAAGGAAAACAGTGGCCCAACTCAACAAGTGAACTTTTCCTGCACGGATCCAAACTAGTAGAATGCAAGTCCAGTTGTGCAGAGTAATTAAGATGCGTTGAGCAACCTACTCGAGCCGTCCTTGATATTTGCGCCATGGTAATTGACGGTGAAAGCGTTTAACGATGTTCTAGTATTCATCATTGTTTGTTATAGGAGCCATAGCACTCAATCCACCGAGCTACATGTTCTCAAGGATTTCTGTAATAAATCACGTGAACGGTGTGATGCAAATCAAGGCTTTTCTTGGAATGTGCATGCTCACTGGATTACCTAAACACCCACACATTTGCATTACACAGTAAACTAGTCATTTCCAATTTACACTCTTTCAGTTTACAATCGCAGGATTATTCAGCTCTCTTGTTAATTACAGGCTTTCGTCTTTGACTCACAACTTCAACTTCTTTGCTCCAATTAGCTGATTCAGAAGTAGCTATTTCTTCCAGAGCACGTGGAATACACCTTCCCATGTATTCCTTCCTTAACACATCCAGGAGTTCAGCATTGCTGCATAGAACTCTCTGTTGACAGTTTCGCCTTTCAGATAGTCTACTAACACAACATCCCAGAAAACAGTGACTCGTCGTCTTTCCTGCCGAAGAAACATTTTTGGCCTTCTTTGGAACACTTTCACATTCTTGTAAACATTGTTTGGACTCCTCCTTAGTGCGGTGGTGAAGCCAATTCTCATCAACAATGATGTAACGTCACAAAAAGTGCGTCGAGTTGTTCTGAACATATCCAAGCACTCCTGTGAGATGTTCTTTCGGATATGCTTCTATAACAGTTAACAAACAGGATACACTGCACTGTAAGTTTTCTCGTGTGCAAGTATTTCATACGCTATCTAGTGAGATCTTGACAATATCAGCAAGCTCACGTGGCTTGATTCATTTGTTTGTACGTGGCATTGTGGGTTTGGAAGATTTTTTTTTTTTTTTTTTTTTCAGTGAAAGCATTAACTCGATGACCTGGACTTTCATCATCAAAGCGGAAGAACGCCCACGTTTTCTTCAGTGATATGTCCTGGACTTTCATCACCAAAGAGGAAGAACGCCCACGTTTTCTTCAGTGGTGTGTCCTGGACTTTCATCATCAAAGCGGAAGAACGCCCACGTTTTCTTCAGTGATATGTCCTGGACTTTCATCATCAAAGCGGAAGAACGCCCACGTTTTCTTCAGTGATATGTCCTGGACTTTCATCACCAAAGAGGAAGAACGCCCACGTTTTCTTCAGTGGTATGTCCTGGACTTTCATCACCAAAGAGGAAGAACGCCCACGTTTTCTTCAGTGGTGTGTCCTGGACTTTCATCATCAAAGAGGAAGAACGCCCACGTTTTCTTCAGTGGTGTCCTGGACTTTCATCATCAAAGAGGAAGAACGCCCACGTTTTCTCCAGTGATATGTCCTGGACTTTCATCATCAAAGAGGAAGAACGCCCACGTTTTCTTCAGTGATATGTCCTGAACTTTCATCATCAAAGAGGAAGAACGCCCACGTTTTCTTCAGTGATATGTCCTGGACTTTCATCATCAAAGAGGAAGAACGCCCACGTTTTCTTCAGTGATATGTCCTGAACTTTCATAATCAAAGAGGAAGAACGCCCACGTTTTCTTCAGTGATATGTCCTGGACTTTCATCATCAAAGAGGAAGAACGCCCACGTTTTCTTCAGTGATATGTCCTGGACTTTCATCATCAAAGAGGAAGAACGCCCACGTTTTCTTCAGTGATATGTCCTGGACTTTCATCATCAAAGAGGAAGAACGCCCACGTTTTCTTCAGTGGTGTGTCCTGGACTTTCATCACTAAAGAGGAAGAACGCCCACGTTTTCTTCAGTGGTGTGTCCTGGACTTTCATCACCAAAGAGGAAGAACGCCCACGTTTTCTTCAGTGATATGTCCTGGACTTTCATCATCAAAGAGGAAGAACGCCCACGTTTTCTTCAGTGATATGTCCTGGACTTTCATCATCAAAGAGGAAGAACGCCCACGTTTTCTTCAGTGATATGTCCTGGACTTTCATCATCAAAGAGGAAGAACGCCCACGTTTTCTTCAGTGATATGTCCTGGACTTTCATCATCAAAGAGGAAGAACGCCCACGTTTTCTTCAGTGATATGTCCTGGACTTTCATCATCAAAGAGGAAGAACGCCCACGTTTTCTTCAGTGGTGTGTCCTGGACTTTCATCATCAAAGAGGAAGAACGCCCACGTTTTCTTCAGTGATATGTCCTGGACTTTCATCATCAAAGAGGAAGAACGCCCACGTTTTCTTCAGTGATATGTCCTGAACTTTCATCATCAAAGAGGAAGAACGCCCACGTTTTCTTCAGTGATATGTCCTGGACTTTCATCACCAAAGAGGAAGAACGCCCACGTTTTCTTTAGTGATATGTCTTGGACTTTCATCATCAAAGAGGAAGAACGCCCACGTTTTCTTCAGTGGTGTGTCCTGGACTTTCATCATCAAAGAGGAAGAGCGCCCACGTTTTCTTCAGTGGTATGTCCTGGACTTTCATCATCAAAGAGGAAGAGCGCCCACGTTTTCTTCAGTGGTATGTCCTGGACTTTCATCACCAAAGAGGAAGAACGCCCACGTTTTCTTCAGTGATATGTCCTGGACTTTCATCACCAAAGAGGAAGAGCGCCCACGTTTTCTTCAGTGATATGTCCTGGACTTTCATCATCAAAGAGGAAGAGCGCCCACGTTTTCTTCAGTGGTATGTCCTGGACTTTCATCATCAAAGAGGAAGAGCGCCCACGTTTTCTTCAGTGATATGTCCTGGACTTTCATCACCAAAGAGGAAGAGCGCCCACGTTGAAACTCTACAGCCAATGTCTTTACCACGTAAAATTAAGGTGAAGAATGTTCCAAAGTAATAACCAATTCTTTTATTATTTGGCATTTAATCTTTTAATCCGAAGTATTACATTTTGTTGTAAGCTACACATTTAAATCACTATATGACGTACTTTAAAAGGTCGTAAATATATAAACTTACTTAGAAATAAAGTGGAAGATTTGTGGTGTTTAATAACACTAAAATCGATATTTATAAAACTTGGTACTCGTTTTGCCTTTTTTCCCATTAAGTGGAGCATTTTCGTAAGCAACTGTGTTGAACACTTGTGAAGCCGAACTATCCAAATTTGGTCGTTCCGAGACGAATGGAAAGGTCTCGTCAATGAACCGGAACAGTATTCCCTGCGCTTCGGTCCAGTTAAAGCCTTGATGGACAAAAACAAATTATCCTGTCCCAGGAAAAATAATAGCAGCAGAAAACGATTGCTGTTAGTAAAGATTCTTTCAAGATGCTATTGCTGAGAAATGTGGCGTTGAAAACTAAAATGACAACATAGCCTCCAAATACTCTTGGACGTCAAAAACAAACGACTGTTGAATTTCGCTGAACTATATAGAATTAATATAGAATCCGTATATATAGTAGAGCTTTAACTGGAGAAGTACTCAGAGATAATACATTTGATAACTAAAGCTCTGCGTAACTACATTCTATTCTACATTTTCCCGAAAAGGTTTATTTGTCTGTTTATTTCATGTTAATCGAGGTAAACGTTTGCAAGAATAGTTGCATCACACATTTCGTTGTGGGATACACGAGACTGGAGTGCTCGGAGTGGTATATGGTGTTTAAAAAGAGGGTCGCTGTATCTATTGGCTTGAAATTCCACACGCTCTGCAAGAAACTAAAGAATAGTGGCTTAGGACTTCTAAAAACGCACTTTGTGTGTTATGATTATGAGTTATACAAAATGCACTTAGAATGAAGAGAACTTCACAAGCTATTAACAGAAAATTCAAGGTATCATGCTTTAGTAGTCAAGCAAACGTGTACAAATGGTAGTATGGCAAAAAGTTTTCTATGGAAACGGTAGTCTGTAATAGGAAAGGCGGCAAAGTACTTGAAAATCTTCGTGTTGCATCTTTTGTTGTTGTTGTTATTATTATTGTTATTATTATTGTTATTATTATTATTATTATTATTATTATTATTATTATTATTATTATTATTATTATTATTATTATTATTATTATTATTATTATTGTTGTTGTTGTTGTTGTTATTATTAATGATTAATTATTATTATAATTAATTATTATTATTATTATTATTATTATTATTATTATTATTATTATTATTATTATTATTATTATTATTATTATTATTATTATTATTATTATTATTATTATTATTATTATTTTCTACGTTTAACGTCCTTTAACTTTAACTAATCATATTGGACGATTAATGAAATAGGTGAAATGATGTTCAAATGAGCCCGGGGTCCATAGAGCTTAGAATTGCCCGATATTTATCTTTCAGAATAAGGCAAAACTGCAGAAAAACTCTTAACTAGGTAATTCATCTTAACCGACATTCGAACTCAGGACCTCTTGAATATGAGGCACACCGCTACTCCAATACCACAAAGGTGGGCTCGCATGTTTGGAAGGCGCCGACATTTCGTTGTTCAGTTAATGCTGGTTTACAATAACGTGAAGCTTTCCCGGGTCACGGGAGACACTCTGGGTGGGTCAGTTGCTTAGGCGCTGATCGCAAGAACACGGGTTTAAACTCGGCCCAGACTAATGGTTCTTGAATAAACATTTATTTATCTACTGCAGAAATTATTCAAGACAGCTAACATGAAATTGTCGCTAGAGCTCTCTCTGGTCTCAAGCTGGGAAAATGAAACTGGACACATCCATCCTTACAACCGCAGATCAATTGGACACAGTATTTCTTAGTGAAAGTATCATCGTAGTTTTTATAACTACCTATATGCAACTCAAAACTAATACATAAAAAACAATAGCAAAAACTACAAACAACTTCAATGTCCTTCATTAATACAAGGCATGAGCTTGGTACAATGGGAGTGAGGAATAATAATGATTTAATCAATGTGCATTTAGAAAATGTTTGCTGTATCGAATTTTAATGCTGGCTAACCTGCATTATGTTGGCTGAATTGGAAAAATATCACTGGCCAGTTACTAACAAATGACGTCCCAATGCGCATTATCGACTTTCCACTGTCATATCGATATAGTCATCGATATACGAGCCGTTTCTCTCACTCGCAAACAATAAGTAGGAAAAATAGATTCTTTTCTAAGGATAAATCCGAGAGGTTTGTCTCCTTCAGTTTCGCCGCGTTATTCATTTCCACACTTTCATAGGTTCAAATTTCCTGCTATGTGCAGACACAACTGCATGCATTTTGCTGCCAGAAACACAAACATAACAAACAATAATAAACATGATAAATTAATTATCCCAAACTGAAGCACTGGCCTTGGTAAATTACATGAATTGCATATGCATTTATAATGGTTTAATAAAAACAGATGTAATTGTGTTTGCAACATTAAGATAACTTATTTTAATATATAAAATGGCTGCATTATATTTAGAAACAAGCTGGCTAACTGCCTAGTTGATTGCAACTTCTGCTAAACGACTGGGAGGGAAATGCTCGCAGCAAGGAAAACAGAAACGTGTAGGATAACGCAATACGCTTGCGCGGTGTCTTAGCTTTGTCGATCAGAATGCAAGCTTTTCCCCAGCTCCCCGCGACCCCTCATCATAAAGATTCCACAGCTAGTAGCAAAATCGGGTTTGTGCGTCTCTACAGCTCTACTGACTCAATGGGCTGGGTTTGGTAAAGATGGCGCGGGAGAACTAAACGAGCGAGTTCATACAGAAGAAAGTTCCACATTCGACCTTCTCATATGCATGTCTATAGAGGTAAATACGCATTCACATATAAGAAAAAATTAGTGGATCTGCAATTGCGAGTATGCGATCACTCGGAACCGCCACTGAAGAAAGCTGGAAATAGTTCTTTAATGTTAGAGGAATTAATGTCAGAGAGAGAGAGAGAGAGAGAGAGAGAGAGAGAGAGAGAGAGAGAGAATGTGAGTGAACGCGTGGTGATTTGTGTCTGTGAGAGCCATTAGAAGCGGAACAGCCTTGATATAGTGCGTTGCGCGTTGCGCATCAATACCTTAACCATTTCATCATTGCTCTGATTCAACAACATTCCTGTACCAGAAGACCATCTGCTACGTTCAGACCTCAATACTGAACAAGATGCGCGCTCTACCTATCCAAGCAACTCAGTAAACGCACAATATCTCACTATTGTTATTTCTCTTACTCTTACCCTCGCAATAAAAACAAAACATTTAATCAGTATTAAAAGAAATGCCAAAACGGAAATATCATTTAAACACATAAACGTAATATTCATTTAATTATAATTAATATGTGGTAACATAACCTACACACAATAACATAGGAGGAGAGACAGAGACAGAGACCCTGTAACGGAACGGATTTAGGTTCCTGATTGGTGGAGAGAAATTCATGAGTATTTTATTTTATTTTTTATCGTACAATAATCGCCTCCATAAACATATACGGATAAGTTTGAATACAATTTGTCCGAACCATTCAAATGTGCTGAAAATCGGTACAAAATAATATTATGACATTTAACTTTTAGGCGAGCTGTTGCAGTTGTCTGCTGGAATTTTAATACAGAATGTAACAATAAGGCATGGTCAACTTTAAGCTC
Source organism: Tenodera sinensis (assembly GCA_030765045.1). Classification (NCBI taxonomy): domain Eukaryota; kingdom Metazoa; phylum Arthropoda; class Insecta; order Mantodea; family Mantidae; genus Tenodera; species Tenodera sinensis. Next base: position 13,269,570 of record CM060970.1, read on the forward strand.
GCATTCCTTACATGTAGAAGTAAATATGGTCTGGAAACGCTTTATTACTTCCTCTACTGGTAAGTAAAGGAAGTATTGTATTCCACCCAAAAATTCCATGTCGAGATTTCACCGGAAATATATGTTTTGAACCCCCCCCCCGAGTCAAAAAAAAAAAAAAAAAAAAGCATTTTTAGAAAAAGGTCCGCGCGCGCACGCGCGCGTGTGTGCCTATCAGCCTGTGGACAGCATAACCCAAAAACGAAAAGTTGGTTAAAAACCAAAGTTGGCATTTAAGTTTAATGTCTTTCAAGGATGTAACACGAAGATTTTGAAGAAAATAGCCCCACTATAAACTACCCTTTACATGGAAAATTTTGATTTTCTTGAAAATGGCTCTAACGATTTTAATTAAAATGCCATATGTTTGAGATATTTTGATGACAAATGAAATGTATATCTTGAATTTTCTGGCTATAGCCCCTGGAGTCGTATTTACTCTGGACGACTTTTGCATAGCTCGTAAACCGTTAGAGATAGACCAAATCGTACTATACAAAAAATGTAGATCTTGCTAAAATACACAATTTATGTCTCAATAAATTTTCTTGTAGGGTGAGGCATTTCGGAGATATTCCTTGTTATGTGTGTGAGTTTCGGAAAACTTAAAACTTTTCGTGAAATGGAATAACGTTGTTCATTTTTTAAATGTTAAGTGTGTAAAGAGAACGGAATCTCAAAGCTTTAAAACATTTGACTATCGCACAAAGCCTACTGTATTCTAATTTTCCCCTTGTACCTACAAGGAAATAAGCAATAAGATTATTTGTACAAATGTTTATCTCAACTAACACGAAGAAGATATAGGAATAAGAGTTTGTAAGAATGGTTAGTACAAGAGTAGAGAAAGTCATGTGAGTGCAACACATCACTTTTTTTCCATGTTAGGATCCACTTTTCACAACTGACAACTCTTCACTGTAAGTTAACCATGAGAAGTACACAGGAACAGGACATCCAGCCTACCACATGTATTCGGTCAAGTTTACAATCATTTTGTTTGTTATATATTTTTATTTTCTCTACTGCGTACAGCAAGTAGGGGAAGTATTATATTCCACTCAAAAGTTCGATATTGAGAGTTCAACAGAAAAGGATCTTTCGAGGTCCTCTGAATTCAGAAAAAGGATTTTTAGAAAAAGTTATGTGTGGGGGGGGGGGGGGGGGAGGGGGGGGAGCATAACTTAGAAATTAAAATTCCATTATAAATCAAACTTTGTATTAAGTTTAGCATTTTCCAAGAATGCGACATGATTTTCCAAAAAGGTCCCCCATCCCAGACTAACAAAAATGTTAATATTTTCCAAAATGGCTATAACATTTTTGATTAAAAGGATATTTTCATCACAAATTAAATGTATATTTTGAATTTTCTAGGAATGTCCTCAGAAATCCACTTCTTTCTGAATGACTTTTGTGTAACTGGTAAACCGTAAAAGAGATGAGCAAAATTTCCCTACACAAAAAATGCAGATATCGTTAAAACACAGTTTATGTCAAATAAATGCTTTCTGTGGAGTTGGCGTTGTTATTTGTTTGAATTTCACAATACTCATACTTCTCTCAAATACGAATACGCTATTCGTTTCCTTTTTTCTCTCTTTCTTTCCTTTTTTTTTATACTTAAGTTATGCAAGGAGAACAAAATGTCAAAGCCATCGCATAGCGACCAGCTTTAAAGATCACTTATAGCCTACTTACTGTATTCCCATATTCCCCTTGTACCTACAAGGAAATAAACAATAAGATAATTTGTACAAATGTTTATCTCAACTAACATGAAGTAGAGGAATAAGCGTTTGTATACATATATTTTATTAAAAGTTTTCGCATTTGGGAAGCTGCTTATGGAGAAAAGTACCAAACAAATAAATAATAATAGAAAATGAACACACAGTAACATTAAAAATCTATGTATTGCACTCACATGACTTTTTCTATTTTTTTCTGTGGGCGCTTTTAGCCTCCAAACACTTCTTTACACTCGCATTTGTAGTAGAAAACAAAAGGAAATATATAACATGTAATTTAGCTGCAAAGTACGCTTTACGTATGATTTTTCTGCTAAAGCGGTTGGTAACACAGCTGCGCTTAGCCAGGCAGTGGCTGTAACATGAAACTATAGTATCAGCGTGTGGGCATTTTGTGTTAAACAGGAACGTCCATTAAAATGACTGGCAAGTAATTGTATTATACACTTGAAACTGGTAACATTTGCATACTTCTACAATATCTTTTTAATGCCTCGATGTTCGTTAAGTAATGTTTTGTTACGATTCAAGCTAGGAGTTTACCTCTTCATGTTAACCGAATACTGCTTACCCAAGCGCGGGAGGAATTGATAACAATGTAAGAAACATTTGAAACCCAGTACACAAATTATAATTGGTTCAACTCACTCTTTTTATAGCCAGTAATTTAAAATACCTACATTCAAAAGTGCGATTTTATTTTGTGAAATGTAGTATTATGTTCAATTGCAGTTGAGAAGAAACTAAGTGGGCAGTGCAGCGGACTGCCTTTAGTAAACAGAAGTCTTCAACCTTAAATACAATCTTGTTATGGCCATCTTTTGGCCCAGCAATTACTATTTGTGGTAACTTATTTTGTTTTTCATTGTTTGTTTGAATGAAGTGTAAACAATTGAAGCGTCCGTGCAATTGCCGCCAAAATGCCAAACAGGGTGTTAACAACGGTTACACATTGCATTATCTCCTGTTTCTGTACTTTCGCGAACCCGTTTTTCTGACAGTTGCATCGTTTAGAACAGAAATACTTAATTTTCTTCGCCAGGTGCCAAAGACACTAACCTCTACACAATCACTTTTGAGATTATGGTACAGAGGAATAGTTAGTTTCAGTACCATCTGCCTAGCACGTGCAGTTTCACTATCAAGATTTTATCAGAAATACACATTTTGAGATACACATAACCGTTCTAATTCAACCGTACTATTATCTACGCCTGTTTTCTGTTCTAAATCTTGTACATGAACTTACTTTCGATTTGTGCATTACTTGAAATAATCCTTGTGTACTTTGTATCATTATCTGTTTTAAGTCTTCATAGTATAAAAACATGTAGGCATGTGCATTTGTACCTTACCAGCCTAACTCAGAACGAAGAATCAGAGAAATACCTAATTTCCTCTTTGAATTACATTATTTAAGCATGCCAAATGACAATTTTCAAGAAAACTTTCCACTTCAATCCACTCTAACAAGGGACACCTTTGAGCTTGAACGCTCGGAACCTCATGAAAACGGGCTTAGAATAACAATCTATCATCCTGTGTTGTTTCCATGCAAAACGTTGCATTCTACTTCAAGTGGCATTTTAATAGAGAGAAACAAAGTACCAAGATATCAATACCATTGGAGGGAAGTTATTTGTAATTCAATGACGTCAGTGTATCATTACATTTTCAATCAACAGTGCCAAAAACCCTCTGCTTAAATTATTTATAATACCGCAAAATACACATACTATACATCTGATAGTGCTTACATTAGTCATCAAGGTGCAGATGCGGAATTTTGATGAAGTGGTTATAACAAAGTGGAAGAGAACAATATGCACACCTCATTAAAGCTGCATTATCACATTCCATATCACTTTCTCATTCACGCAGTCCAATATCAAAACCCACATTCATTATATTTGCAAATAATGATATGATGTATGGGAATATATGATAAATGATGATGATACGACATTGACCATACATGCGCGACCTACATTTGGAATATGCAGAAATGTAGTTTTGAGAAAAACATGCTTTTATATAGGAACATGCCATGTGCGTTAAGGGAAGAGCACTGGGCCGTGATGACCACATGGAGTGGGAAATAGGAAAAATGTTAGTTGTTGATCCAGATGCACAGGAGTTCCAAGAGCATTTTAATGTGAAAAAATAATTTTCGACTTTTTGACCAATTTTGACCATAATGTCACTCCCAGTGCCCCCGCTTACATGGAAAATTTTTATCTTCTAGTAAATGGTTCCTACGATTTTGCTTAAAATTTAGCATGTTTGATGAGATCTTTATATGACATACGATGTTTATCTTGAATTTTCTGGTTATAGCTCCTGTAGTCCTGTTTACTCTGAATAACTTTTGCATAACTGGTAAACCGTAAGCGATTGACCAAATCTTACTATACAAAAATGTACATCTTACTAAAACACAATTTATGTCTAAATGATTTTTTTGTAAAGTGAACCATTTCGGAGATGTTCATTGTTATTTGTGTGAGTTTTGGAAAATATACTTCCGTCGAATGAACATACTTATTCTTTTATATGTTAGCAGTGCAAAGAGAACGGAATTTGAAAGTTTTAAAACATTTGACTATCGCTCAAAGGTCTACTGTATATAATAGGCAAGAGGAAAAGTATTTCTCCCAAAATTCAAGGTCAAGATTTCACCGAGAACGCAAATTTCGAGTCTCCCCGAATAAAAATAAATAAAACAAGCATTTTTGGAAAACGGTCTCTGTGTGTGTTTAAAAATATTTTGTTGACGACGCTGTCAATTGCCAGGATCATATCGGTGCCGCCATTGCATCGGAATTTCGTTCCGCAGTTCTTTTAAATACCAGTAAATCTACTGACATTGGGCTCACGTTTAGGCACACTCAAAAACCATCGGTCTGGACCGAGCTTGAACCCGCGACCTTGGGATTAGTAGGCCAGCGTCTAACCAACTGAGCCACCCAGCATTATATAGTTTCACTTAAACATCTGCTTGTCTATTCTGTTTCCCCCTGAGATCTACATCGAAATGTGAAATGAAACTATTTTTGGGAAGTTTTATCTCGATTAACACTAAGTAGATAAAAAATAGTTTTTCAATAGAATAGTTTGTAGAAGGTATCTAACAATAAACCATAGCGTGTAGAGAAAGTCATATGAATTTAGCATACATTCTCAAACATGTGTCATTATCAACTCAAAATGTACCAGTGCATGTTATATCTACCTGAAGAGGTTATTTCCTCTACGGGGCTCGTTCAATATCACCTTCGGGGAGAATATACGTATCGGTACAATGAAAATATGGTAGACGTTCACACCTAGTCCGTACACATTCAAAGTATGACGTGTTATACGAGTGCATTACATCGAAAGTGGGAATACCTATCTTCTAAGAAATAACATTCCAATGCACACAATTAACATTTATAGGAGCTACTCCAGACGAGCTAACAGGAACAAACAAATGAAGAACGCGGCAGCGATTTGCATGCCATTACTACCAACGTGTACGACACTTTCCTTTCACTGCTCGCAGCGGGTGATGATCATGAAACTCTCACCAAGTCGATTATTATCGTGGCTCCTGTGATATTCTTCCGAGCGGTCAGTCGAGCGTAACCAGACGTGGCTAAGTTTACTTCTCTATCTCAAGATCGCGCAATGAAGCTGCCATGCGTGTAACAATGTAGATAAGCAATAGATTAGCGGCTTGTGGAGTCTGGGCAAGCAGAACCATTGCGTTGTTTAGATACACTATGTGGACAATCCTTTCCTTTTCCCCTTTATGGGCGCTGGAGTCACGCCCTCCTATTTCCACATCCATGGGATCCCAGAAGCCTAAAACGCAAAACAATATAAGCTTTCTCTCATCTATACCAATATTATAAAGAATAAACCTAACGTTTACGGTTTACGTGTGTGTATGCGTGTGCGTGTGCGTGTGCGTGTGTGTGTGTGTGTAGGGCAATCACGAGAACCACGCTAAAATATAAAGAGAAAATAGTTAATATTAGAACCGATATTTTATAGTTAACAATTGAATATTATTTTTCACCGTGGTCGCAAGCTTATATCTCTTCAAAATAGGTTTATTTACTTGTCTGGAGCAAGGAGTCTTCATACTCACCAGCTTCAGCTTTTTCGTTATGTTGAGGGTTTCTGTATTATGTTAAAACTGTGGATTTTTGTTATTAAATAACTCTAGGAGCAAAGAAAAAGTACATAGGTTTATAATTTCACCTACTGTAATTACCTATAAATGATTCGCCATTCCGAAATATGATTGTACTGCCGCAGGGGGGGGGGGGGGACTTAAAGCACTTCCAAAACTTGGGA